>JAJOOS010001544.1:0-37320 GCA_029582725.1 Solanum chiquidenum | reverse complement strand
ACTTTGATTTGGCACAAACTTTAAGAAAAATGGAAAGACTTTTAAAACTTGTGGTCCAAAATGAATGATAGAAATTTGTGTGGTTGTAAATCATTTCATTAAGGGTAAAAAAGACATTTTATAGGCAAATTATTACTTAAAATAGAAATATGTCATTCTTTTTGGGACTGACTAAAAAGAAAAGTGTCATATAAATTGGGACAGAGGGAGTAGTAATTATTAGTACTATAATTTTATGTCTTGAACTAATCTTGATGGGGCAATCTGGATAGCCACATGATAACATGATTAATCAGTATAAGTAGGGGTGTACATGATCGGGTTGGTTCGAGTTTTTCAAATATCAAATCAAACCATTTGTATCAGATTTTTAAATCTATAAATTAAATTAAATCAATAAAACTTGGGTTTTTCAACCTCGGGTTTTTTCAGATTTTTCCGGTAAAGTATTCATACAAATATATAATTTATTTGTACTTCAAATATTTCTTTAGTCCTATAAAAATACAACTATCTAAGATGTTTCTTAAGAAAATAACACAAAATATGATATGAGTAATGACACTAATATATCCAATAAAATAATAATAATAATAATGAAATCGCGTAAAACAAATATTGCAAATTAACAACTCATAATGAAAATGATCATAATTTAAAAGTACTAAATCATGCTAAAATAAGTATAATAAGTATTAGTTGCATGACTAAATATTAAAGGAAATTAAAATTAGATTATGTATTTGAATGTCTAAACCAATGTAAAATCAAAGAATAAATATTCAATATTATTATCATTCTTAGTGTTGAATTTATTTTCTTTTTGCATTAGTATTAATTTAATTTTGATTTAAGCTTTTTTATAATTACCAATATCTGTGTAATCTTTATTGAACCATTCAGAATTTTAAGTTTCAAACTTGAAATAATATATTAAAAGATAGAAACTATGAAAAAGTATAAGAAATATTTAAAAATTATATCAAAGTAAATATTTTTATGAATAAAATAAAATTTTAAAATTATATATATAATGTCGGGTTGGTTTGGTCTCGGGTTGGTTTTTTTAGTTAAAACCAAACCAACCCAAATATAGTCGGGTTTTTTTTCAATACCAAACCAAGTCAAACCAACCACTAGTCGGATTTTTTTTCTCGATTTGCGATTTGATTTGATTTTCGATTCGTTTTGTACACCCCTAAGTATAAGTATAATGTAAAGACGGAAATTTAATTATGCTCTAGCAATATTCACATAAAAATAAAATCTGCTTACATTTTATTCTCATCAAAGATTCATAGAGAATAGTATATGGTCGAAAAGATATTTTACATGGACAGCTGGCTTTTTTTTGTATTCTTATCTGTAGCTTGTTTAAATGTCATGTGACAAGGAGCCTCTCTATTTATTTCCTCAACTTTGTACCATTCTTATTAAAGTTTAAACAATTCTTATACAGTTTTACCTCTTTGAGTTAATATTATTTTTGATAATTCGATAATTGGTAAATTTTAGTTTTGGTTGTTGTGAATTTTGATATGTGACGCATCATATAAAATTTTAAAAATAATTTAAAATATTGTTTTTATCTCTTCAAATAGAAAATATATTATATATCTTGGACTATTTTTTAAAATTATATTACCTTTCACAGACATTCTAATTTTTTGTCCGTTCAAGAGGTTTATACGCCTTCCAAAATAAGGAGAAAAACTAAATAATAACCTAATTATGATTTTTTTTGTAAATAATATAGAGCAACTTTCACATATAGCAAACATAAAAATCATATTTGTATGCTTAGCTATAGTTTGCATAATTGCGCTTCATAGAAAATTTTATGTTTGATATGGCCATTAATATGTATATTTCGCTATACATATACAAAAGAAAACAATTGTATAATCTGTTTCGGTATACATCTACAAAAGAATCAATTGTATAATATGTGTTTGTATAAAGTGAGAAAGTGAGAAAGACAAAAGAAAACTGGACAGGAAAAGATCGTATTTATATAATCATAAGTGTATAGGACGAAAATATATGCATTTGTATTTGTATATACAATTTTCTCTCGCTTTATACAAACACAAACGCAATGTATACATTTGTGTTTGTATAAAGTAAGAGAGGCGAATGAGAGTGGCGAGCGAGATCTGGGTAAGGGGAGAGAGGGAAAAGAAAATATATGTATATATACAATTTTCTCTCGCTTTATACAAACACAAACGCATTTTATACATTTGTATTTGTATAAAAACGAGAGAGGCAAGGGAGACTGCCCACCGAGAACGAGAGTGGCGAGCGAGATTCACCAGGGAGAGAGGCGAAATAACAACAGTTTGCTATGAGATACAATTAAATCAAACTATGATTATAACATTTAATTTGAATTAATAGTTTGCTATTATATATAATTTTCTCAAAAAGTCCAGCATAAGCTTTTTCCAATTAAGTCATAAGAGACTTCTTAAGTTAGTTTTTTGATTGTTTAACATAAATTTATGTTTTGGTCTCAATCAATTAACTTATCTTCACTTTTATTTTTATTTGGTGTTGATAATAATATGAGTTGAGGTTAAATAAAATTATAAAAATTAAAGCATAATTATAATCGTATAAAAAATATAGGAATTATGACCCGACCAAAAATTATCTTTTTGGTCAGAGATTCCCATATTTCTTTCCAACCTTAGATTATATTATTTGCTTTTTTCTTTTCAGTGATTGTCTTGCTTTCTCAAGTGCTCACTTTTATGTACTTTTTTAAATTAAAAAAAATCATAAAGAAACTTAATCCAATCGAAACCATGCAATATATGTCAATTATGGAAACAAATAAAACAAAAACCAAAAAGATATAAAAGAAAAAAAAAGCGAAATCTGCAAAAGTGAATGTTTTGAAAAGGAGATGTTATTAGAAGTTTTGATTGTAGCATTTCGACATCGAATTCATCTGAATCCAACATATTCGATTCGAATGGGGCATATGATTTATATAGAATAAAAATTGAAAATTCTAAATATTAAACTCATAAAATTTAAATTTTATTGATGATGTATGACTAATAAGGTCTAAAATATTTCTTATAAAATTTCATTCAAATTAAAGCATATTGCAACTCGAATTCCTTAATCATGGGGTCATATTCTGATACTCATGCCCTACTTCACATGCAATTAATCTGTGCTTCAACAGATATATGGTACATATAAGATATTTAAATGATTGCTTCAATTCGAAATATATGCTTATAAGTTGTTTCTTTATTATTGATAAACAACAACAAAAAATGAGAGATGAAAATTGCGTTGGTTGAAAATCAATATGAATGTACATCATCAACGGGAGAGGAAAAATGTCGATCTCGTTAAAAAGATATTTAAGATTTAATTAGAAAATACGGAATATAATTAGAACAAATTTGTCAAAGTTAAAAACATGGATTGAAATTGCATCATCAAACATTTGTGATGGTCCTTCGAAATCAGTTGATTTGAAGGATGGTCATCCACAATCCCCTGTTTATCCAGTGCGCACAAAGTATCCGTGTGGTTATGATGGACAGAATTTATAGGAATCCACACAAAGTTTATTTATTATTATTTGTTCGTTTTTATTATAATAAAATAAACCTTAATAAGTTAAATTCATTTAATCAAATGCTACACTTTTAGTAGTATATTATTTTGTTGTTCTTATACAAAGGATCATGTATGTTTCTTCACTTTCTCTGACAAAAACAACTCCCAAGCTATTGTTTAATGTTATGTACTCGAGATTTAATAATTTATTATACTAAATTAATTAACAAGAAATGAGAAATCTTTAATTACTTTTTTTTTCTAATAAAAACAACACCTAGGTGCCAGGCTGTCCTACATGTTAAGAAATCGAAATTAAATAAAATAATAAAACAAGTTTTGTAAGTAATTTTGACACACCTTAGTAGTTTTTTTTTTATATATTTTTTAATTGCGTTTGATATTCATATTGGGCTTGACTAAATTCAGATTTGGTGTCGGAAAGTATCACAAGCAAGGTAAAACGTTCTCTAAATATATTCATAGTCAAATCATGCCCAAACCCAAGATTAATTCATCTTTTAGAGGAAGCACAAATACTCAAACATTTTGAGTCAACTTTGAATAGTTTTCTCGAAAAGGTCTCACATCATAAAGAATATTCAGATTAAATGCACCATATGGTGGGCTAATTTTCTCTATTTAATTGCATGATTTGTCCTTCAAATGAGTTGATCTTTAATTTTTGACGTTAGAATCAAACCTATGCCTAGCAGGATATAAGTTCTAAGTTCTTAAAGGCTCGAGACACAACTTATAAAATATTATAATGTGAAAATATAAACGTATGTACCCGGATAAAATTAAAGACCAGCACTAAGTAGAAACAAAAGTCCAAATGACCTATTTTTCTCTTTGAAAGTAGATGTATGAAAGTTGCATTTTGCAGACAAATTTAGTCCATTGGACTAACAAAATAAATAGAGAAATTCAGCATGGGCCTTTTAACTTTTTGTCCAGAAATAATTGGGCCTGTTCCATTAGCAAATGTCATTGGTTGATTTATGCAAATGACTTTTTTATATGAGAAAATTTTAGAAATAGCAAACATAATAGACATGATAAGATATTATGGCTATAATTTCGATAATTGCGCTCTATAGTTATAGTTTTGTTTGCTATAGAGGCTACGGTTTGATTTTTTTTTTGTCCATTTATATATTTTGCTTGCTAATATACAAATAGGGTAAGTATATACAAATTCTATTTTTATACATTTAGAAATATTTCAGAACTCCGTTTGTATATTTCACTTGTCAATATACAAACATGATAATTTATTATAATTTTTTCATAAATCGTATATAAATAGCTAGGGTAAACATATACAAAATTCTGGATTTATACAATTAGGAGCCAAATTATACAAATTCTGGATTTATACAAATCAGACGAATTATACAAATCGGGTGAATTATACAAATGAGGCGAATAGCAAGAATTGGGAAAACTGTAGCCGCGAATTAGAATTTTCTTAAACTGTAGGTTCAGTACCTAATATAGGCTAAATGTTTGTTATTCTGCATAATTTCCCCCTTTTTAGTTGTCATTTGGATTTCGTTTGTTGAATTTTTTTGTAAATAGCCTTTAGAATTGATAAAATATTAGACATTATAACATTTTTTCATAAGATTTTCAGTTCGTTCAAGTGAATTTGTAGATCGTGATCTAAAAGATCCATAAAATTTAAGAAACATAAAAAGATGATCATTTACTAAACAATTGTTTAGACACAATCAACACAAATTTCTAGAGATCGTTAATCATGTGGGCTTAACCAATATACAACCATTCATTGGATCACAAAGATGATCTTTTGTTATATCACTTAAAAGACCACTTAACTTGAAAAGTTATATGTCGACCATCATTCTTAATGACGCGACACCTGAATTTTTAAGTAAAAAAATAGAAAATATTGAACTCAATCCTTGTTAAATAAAAAAACCATATCCGACCCAATATCTAACCAATAAAATTTCTTTATAATCTAAACAAATATTTGAAAAGTTATGATGAAAATAATTTAATCAAGGGAAAACAGATATTATCTGAGAAATAATTTAATGACATAGGAAACACCTCTTGTAGTGAAAATGTGGATGTTATATAAGAATAAATAAGTTCCCTTCGCTTTTAGCATTTTTTCCGTAGATTTCAAGATTTCTCCTACACATGAAAAATCTCAAGTAAATTAATATTGAGAGCACTTTCGCCTTTTTTTATGGCTTTTTAGTTTTTACTTTCAATCCGATTTACCGTCTACGTGTCCTACGAGTCAATTGTTCAGATGTTGTCACGTGTCTCTCCGTTTGTTGTAAGGATATATATGACCCAAAAATAAGACGGCAAGGGTATATATAGTCTCAAAGTATAACAGAGGATATATACATACCATTTTTAAAAGTTCGAAGTTATATTTGTATTTTTTCCCTAATAACAAAAATGAGCAAAAGCCAAAAAAAAAGGTATCCACAACTTCTCTACTTTTGTCACCTAAAAATAAAAAGTAACTCACAAAAACACATGATTTAAGCTGTTCTTTTCCATCCATTATTTGCCTTTTTCCCTCTTTTTGGATTAATATGACAACCTTTTAGATCGTGAATCTTACATTTCTAATTATCGAAAAGGATAAAGCGATAGGCAATATTAAACTTTTTGGGAGTCTTGAAGCAACAGTAAAATTGTCTTTGTGTGATCTATAGGTAATTGGTTCGAGTTATCAAAACAACCATTAATGCTTGTATTATAGTAAACTGTCTATATCACACCATTTAAGTGCCTCCCTCTCCAAACCCTACATGAATACGGAATGTTTTGAGCACCGAAATAACCCTATATGAATATGGAATGTTTTGTGCACCGAAATAATCCTACATGAATAGGGACCCAAAGATATATTTGGCACCTTTCCTCATAGTTGATCCTAGAATTTCTTTAGTTAAAATATGTTATGTTTGATATTTTATATATTTTAGCTTAACAAAAATAAGGTGTCACGTCAACAAACAAAAAAGATGGGTAAATATACAATTTTCTTGCTTAAGTGACCTTCTGAATGAATTAACAAAACATAAGTTATTCTTTTGATATAAAAGAAAGAACAATAACTTTGTTCACCAATGTATAATACTCGGTGACCATTTAAGCAATCTTGAGCCGAGTATCTATAGGAAATAACCTTTCTACTCCACAAAGGTAGAAGTAATGTTTGTGTACAGTGTACACCTCACCCTCCTCAGGCTCCACTTGTGGGGCTACGCTAAATATTTTGTTATTGTAAATCGTTTAAGCAATGAAACGTTAATAATAGAGTTTCAAATGATCTTTGCACATTTTGACTAGTAATTAACTTTTAGCACATTATATTTCACAAGATGCAATTAGATTAACTAGGCTTATATAAACTGAAATTGATCTTTGAAAATGAACTAAATCCAGATAAAAAACATGTTAAAAATAACAATGAGATGCTGCTCCATAAATATGTTGCAAAAAAAGTCAATTTTTTCATATAGAAGTCACCAAATCTTTTTTTACAAAATTATTCCCACAATGAACACTTTGATTATACAACAAGTTTTGTAATTAACAATGATTTGTCTTATGAAATGCAGAAACAGAGGTTGTTTCTGTTATAATGAGAGAGTTAGAAGATCATGAGCTTTGTATCCTAAAGTAAAAAATTGCAAAAATAGCCACTTTTAGCGAACATTCGATGCCACAGCTCTAGCCCAATATTTGATCTGTTCTTTCATGTGATCTTCTGGTGAATAATGTTGTCTTCGTATCTTGTCTAAATCTGATAAACCATCTGGTTTCTTCTTGTTCTTCTCTATCAAGCCTGGAGTATTTGTGTTTGCAAAATTTGAGATCGAATCCTTCTTTTCGTTGTTCAAGTCTAAGTTCTTGAAACCTTGCAAATCTTCAACTTCTAAGCCATTTGACCTATTTCTAGTCTTGCTTTCTTGACCTTGTTTTCTCCTTAGTTGGTGCTTTGTGATTCTAGAAATGCTTGGACTTCTTGTGAGACCCTAATATATAACAACAAATGAAAGTGGTTCAATTGGTTACATGTTACGAAACAAATATCAGAGAAGGATTCAGAATTTGAACTTGATACGTTCAACCTTTAATGTTTCAAGCACTAATGAGTGTACTTTTGAGATTATGGCTATGGATTTTTATTGAAATTTAGTGCCTTTTTCATATGTATATTCAAATTCAAGTTCAGTTGAATAAAAAACAGAGGCGGAAACAATTCTAAACTTGATGCGTTCAAACTTTAACGTTCCTAGCATTAATGAGTGCACTTTTGAGATTATGTTTATGGATTTTATTGAAATTTAGTGTCTTTTTTCACATGTATATTCAAATTCATGTTTAGTTGATGTTGCGAAAAGATATAGTAAAGTAAAACAAAAGTGTGTTCTCTCTAGCAACAAGTTAAAGTGATTCAATTGATGCGTTCATAACCTTAAGCTTTCTTGCGAAACCCTATTATATAACAAGTTAAAGTGATTCAATTGATGACATACCACAAAACAAAAACCAGAGGTGGATTCAGAATTTGAACTTGATGAGTTCAACCTTTAACGTTCGTAGCATTGATGAGTGTACTTTTGAGTTGATGGTTATGGATTTTATTGAAATTTAGTCTTTTTTCACATGTATATTCAAATTCAAGTTCAATTGATTGTTGAGAAGATATGATTAAGTAAAATAAAAGTGCTACTCTCAAACAACTTAAGTATTCTGATGAGATGATCACATACTTCAAAAGTTTCATCCGCGTGTAGTCTAAACCATATTAGTAAAAGCTACTCGAAAACAATTAGGTTCAAGAAAAACTAAGAGAAACATGCAATTTTAAGCAGAAAGTAAGTAGTACAACAATACCTTTGAAGTATGTTTAGGAGGCAAGACTCTTGCATTGTTCAAAGATGCTTGCCTAATCAACTTTCCCATAGAAAACTCATTTTCCTCATCATGAATTTCTTCCACTTTCGCGAAAACCGGCAAAGAAGGTGCCCTCTGCAGATTGCCCTGTGCCTGTGAAGTATGTTTTGAAGGTGAGATTTTTACTTTGTTTATAGATGCTTGCCTTATCAACCTTCCCATAGAAAAATCGCTTTCCTCATCATGAATTTGTTCACTTTCTTGAAGAACTTGCAAAGAAGGTGCTCTGGTCTGTGATGTTTTTGGTAACAATACTTGTGAAGTATGTTTCTGAGGTGAAAAATCATGAATTTGTTCACTTTCTTGAAAAACAGGTAGAGAAGGTGCCCTCTGCAAATTAGTTTTTGGAGGTGAAATTTTTACTTCGTTTATAGATGCTTGTCTAATCAATTTCCCCATAGAAAAATCACTTTCCTCATCATGAGGTTCTTCTTTATAATCCACAAAAACAGGCAAAGAAGGTGCCCTCCGCAGATTACACCTCTGGTCAGATGATGACGACGATGCTCTCTGTAATCTTGCTTTACTTCTTCTTGAATCAAGATTCAATTTTTCACCTTGCGGGAGTTTTTGCAGTGAAGAAAATGTTTCCTCCATAGATTTTCCAGCTAAAAAATCTTGGGTTTTCTTGGAAGAAGAACAAGGATCAGAATAACATCTCAACATTCTTGATTTTCTATCAAGTAAGTTCCCAAAAAACCAACTTTCTTCAAGAAGCATTCCAGGTTCCATTTTGTCATTTTTGGGAGAAGTTGGAACAGACATTTCATCAAACACATACATGGCTATTACAAAATTTGTAATTTAACAGTTTTTATCAACTTGTTGGCCTCACAAATATAAGTTAAAGAGTCCCCCACATGGGATTCTTGAGGTGTCCTATATACTTTATTTCTTATATGTCTATATCTAGAGAAATTAAAGCTGTCAAATGGGGTTGATTAGGGAGGCCATGTTGTGTGATTGGGTGTCATGTGCATATATAACAATTGCGTATTTAATCAGTACAATGTGGACAGAAAGACTTGAAGAAGAAAAAAAGACAGAGATATGTGGTAGGGTTGACCTACGGGCTCGATCGAACACAATAACTTTAACTTAGATCATGAGTTCATGACTATGTGTATATATTTGAAAGATTTACTAGGTATGTATAAATACTAGATGTTGAACTTAGTAACTTAACTTGTTAATTGATTCACTGGTATATCAATGTAAAGCTTCAAAATTTGAATTTGCATGTGTTATGTGTAAGTGTTTTATTAGAGAGAAAAGAAAAAGACATGAATATGGCATTAGATTACGAACTATGAGGTTTCAAGTTTCAAGTTCAAAATTTAATAGAAGAAAAAAATCATTAAATTGTATTGTGTTGTTCCACAAATGGATTAGTCTTTAGTTTCGTCTTTTAAATGAATTGTTCTTTAACTTTTGTCCTTCAACTATAGAACTTATATCTAGCCGCTAGCGGGGTACAAATTTTTTAGTCCTATGAGATGCAACGTGTAAGATATTATGATGCAAAAATATTAATTTATGCCTCACAAAGAATTGTTTGTTATAAAACGGGTAAACTAAATATCAGCATTAAAAAGGACATATATTTTAATGACTCAACAAAAATACTAGGTGATTTATTTCTATTTATTTAAATCTTTATAAATTTGATATATATGTTGATGAACGATAGCATATACATATATCATAAATTTGATATATATGTTGATGAAAAAAATATTTATTATTTTATTCAAAGTATGCATAAACTAAATAGACAAAAATATGTGTAAATGTTTTATGATGGAGAGAAAGAAAAAGACCTTAAATTATAAAATTTGTGATGTGATAGATAGAAAAAATAGAAAAGGGAGGTGTATGCATTTAATTGGAACAAAAAAAGGATATATGAGAGAGTTTTTATGAACAAAATGCAAGGGATGTGAAAGGAAAGACTTAGCTAATGCCAGCACATCCCATGTGATGGACTTGTTTTTTTGTTTGATTATTTGCTTCAACAAATATTTAGAATTCACTAGAATATTAGTAACTTCTTTCACAATAATGTAACAGCTAAGTTTTACTAATAATAAATATACTTTTATTTTAGTTGGACAACCTAATAAGAAGGAATAAGTCTTATTTGTTGATGGTGTTTCTTTGACGTTTGTTTAATAAGAGACCTTAATTTTCTTCAATCATATCAAAGATGTCCTTTTAGGATTGTTTAGTTAGTTGGACTGCTCATGACCATATGTAAAACTTACATGTTATTTTGTATCTCGGTCGATGTCTGATATCTACTTTGAACAACATGACTAATTCAAATATGCATCGAAAGTCATTTTTTGGAGATAAAATATTTTTATCAGGGGTGGAGCTAGACTATGTGTTACGAGTTTAGCTGGAGCTAAAAAATTTGATTCGAAATTTATACTTATCTTAAGAAATTCATTGAATATGTATAAAATTGATCAATTAATTTAGAAATATGTAACTTGGATAAATTAGAATTTGAGACTTACAAGTTTTAAGTTTTGACTCTATTTCTATTTCTCACTAAAAATGACTATACACTCATAGCTTGACCCTAAAATCTCTTAATTAAGAATGAAAGAAAGAGTATTTTACTGCTCTTCCGCTAAAATTTGATGGTAAAAACTTGCATGTTTATCTTTGGATAAAAGATATCTTATGTTCAGATTGTTTGGACATGAACTTAGCATAGTATTTCCTCCGCTTCCACTAAAAAGATTATGCAAAAAATACATTTTGGATATAATATTTTTTTTATCATAACACTTAACTACAATGTAGTTGTATAAGTGTAACTAATATGTGTTGTGACTGAGCTTTAAATATAGAATATATCTTGTTGGAAGCTTCACCATAAACGAGTCCTATAATTTATGAGACAGATTCAATCGATGCTCCGAGAATCAGTGTAATTTTGTGGAACCCCAAGGAAAAGCAAAAGTCAAGTTGGATCTCAAGTGTAGTCTAGATCCGGTTTGTCTTGTTTGGGTCTCAACCAACATGCCTATCTCAAATAGATCTACACTTTGTCCTCTTATTACCTTCCAATTTTTAAAGTATAAATTATAGGAACCACATATTATAAGTATTAAATAACATCATATTCCTTCTAATATTTTATTTACCAAAAATCCCTTAAAATATTGTTTGCGGGATACATAGCATTGTGCACGGAATACATAGCGTTGTGCATGGAATACATAAGGTTTGATACATTCCAGTTAATAGTTGTTGCGTTATGCACGGGATACATAAGATTTGATACATATCGTTGTGCACGGGATCCATAAGGTTTGATACATTCCAGTTAATAGTTGTTGCGTTGTGCACGGGATACATAAGGTTTGATACATAGCGTTGAGCACGGGATACATAAGGTTTGATACATAACGTTGTGCACGGGATACATAAGGAAAATAAGGGATTTTTGAAAATTTTAAAATAAGTAGGGATAAATGGATATTAAGGTAAGTAAATGAGTGTAGTTAAGTAATTTGTTCATTTTTCAATCTCTATTTTGCCCTTTCTCATAAATTGGTAAAATATTTATGAAAATCTTATTTGGACATCGTTATTTAATATGCATCTAATTTTTAAAAAGTTTTACATGTCTGCCTACTTTAAATAAATTTAAGATATGTTGTGTCTGAAATTTTATATAACTGAAATTCAGATCGAAATAATATTTTACCATATTTAGGCCATATCTACTGGCTACTGGTCTAGTATGTGTGGCAGTATGAGCATGTGCAGCCGTCGAAATGTATTGGGATGTTAACAAATGCACTAATGTTAACAAAATTAATGTAGTTTTTGGACTTTGTGGTATTTGGACTTATTGCTTATATTCCAAGTACTGATTGCCTCTTCTTTTGGTTCATTGAATAGCCATGGGTGATTGGTGAAGTAATAAAGAAGGAAAATGTACATAAATCTCAATAGTATAGTATTATAAATCTAAAATATCTGAGTTTGCATGGTGTGTTCATATACATGTATCTTGAGATATATGGGTCAAAATTAAGTATAATATGTTCTGGATACATTGTATTCAAGTGAATTTGCATATATCTGGAATACATAACAAATATCTTTCGCCTTCCTCCCACCTCACTTGCCACTCTCCTATGTATCTAGTATCCCAAATACAGAATCACACCAGATACATACATATACATATATTTTGTGTGCATCTAATGTGATTTTTATGTATCTGAGATGCATGACTATCTCGCTCGCACCTCTTCCTATTTTAGTGTATCTAGTATCAAATATACGTGTATGTAAGTATATTTTCCTCAATATATGATATGAAACTCTTAATTAGTGATAAAATACATAATATTTTATAAATATAGATAATAATAATAATATATCTGATAGTAAAATATATCTAATTACGTAGTTTCTCCTTGTTTATATTCCTAAGTACTGGTTGCCTAGTCTTTTGGTTCATTGAAAAGGCATTGGTGATTGGTGAAGTAAAAAATATTTTTCTTTCCAACTTCTTTTTGTTTAAGCAATGTTGCCCCTTTACTTCTTTTTTGTATTTGGGCCGTGTCACTATAGTTATGGCCCACATTCTGATTATTCTGAGCCCTTGGAAGCTGTCGTTCGTTTCTTTCAGAGGCCTCAACCTTTGTCCAATGGGCCTGTCAAACTCCCCATGTAAATAGGAGTGTTTGGTACATAGTTTTCCTTTTTATGTATTTTTGCTTCCCCTATCTATATTTTCACGCTCTCTTTTGTATTTGTGTATTTTACTATCGCAAATGTATATAAAAAGAGGAACTTTAATGTATAGCCACTCAAAAATAGCTTAATTATGCTTCATAGCTATAGTTTGTTAATTACGATTCGTAGCTGCATGTTATAAGGAGGAGGCGACGAGCGAGACTGGGAGAGGGAAGAGAGAGGGCAGAGAGTGGGAGAGAGGTGAATTGTATATGTATATCGGTTAGATAATTGTATATTATACATATGTATTTGTATACTCTGGCAAGTGAGATTGTGAGAGGGAGGAGAGAGGACAATAATCTGTATAATTCGCAGGTACGTTTGTATAATTTGCGTGTTTTTGTATAATTGAGTAATATAAAGTCTGAAATTATACAAATATAATAAAACTCGAAATAACAAATTGATACAAACATAAACATATGAACTTTAAGCAATCATACGAAATATATTATATAAATTATATCATACAAAATCCAAAAACTACACGTTTATACAAATTTTAAAAAGTTATACACAAAAAGATTGAATGTATATGATGACAAAACTGAAAAATCAAAGGAAATCATCGTCATATACAAATACAAACCATCGTATACAAATACAAATCAAACAAAGAATTATTAGTTGCGAATTATACATTTACAAACTCGAAGTCAGCCCACGTAATTACTGGTTAATGTTAGTCGCGAGTGGTAATTATAGCAAACTAAAACTATGATGAATAATTAAATAATATAAGTTTGCTTAACCGCGTAATTTTCCCTATAAAAAAATACAAGAGAGAATGAATATTATTAATACAAGAGCGAATATAAATGAAATTAGACTAAATAAATACAATTCAATGTATTGATGTATTTCTTTTGTTTTGTTTTGTATACACCAAAATGTATACAAGTGAAACCAGAGCGAACAAACGAGTACAACTTGTACAAGCAAAATTAAAGTGAATGAATACATTTTTCTATTTTTTTGTACCTTTGTATATATTTGTTGATACAACTTAAATACTCTAATAAATACATGTGATATTAGATTGAATGAATTAAATTGATATACAAAAACAAATGAATATAGTGAAATTAGAATGAATAAATACAATCTCTTATAATTTTTTATTATTTATATATTTTATATATACTTGAAGTGTATAAAGTTTCATAAAACCCAAAATATATTCATTTTTTGAAAAAATTTCCTCTCTTTTTTCGTGTTTATATTATTCCTTTGACTATTTTTTTCTTCTTATATCCTTTCATTTCTTCTTGACAGAACAAAACTCAGTAACTCAGTTTCTCAAAGTGCCGTTTCCATGGCTATGGGATTTTCTAGAGTCCCCTTGCTCCGGCGGTTCCCCGTTTCTTCTCCGGCGCTACCTTATTCTTCATCACTTCAATCCAACCGTAAAATCAACATCTCTGCCTCTCTTTCTACAACCGAAGAAGCTACTTCTTCCCTAATTCAGCATACACCAGTCCGTACCCGGTGGAAGCCAATGTGTCTCTATTTTACTCAAGGTAAGTGCACTAAGGTAATACAACTCAACCTTCTCATACACACCTCTGTTGTTAGCTTTTCAGTTGAGTTCGACATTGATAAATTTGTTTTTAGCTTTTCAATTGAGTTCGACATTGATAAATTTGTTTTCGAAACTGCATAGATGGATGACCCTATGCATATTGATACGTTTAATCATAATTGCTCCTTGGAGCATATGCGAAATGCTGCTAGACTTGAGAATTTGAAGCAGCAGGAGTTTGAGTACTTTTTGGTGCTTGATTTGGAGGGTAAAGTTGAGATTCTGGAGTTTCCTGTTCTACTTTTTGATGCTAAAACCATGGATGTGGTTGACTTGTTCCATAGGTCAGTTTCGTTTTCTTAGCTTTAATGTCCTGTTAAATGCAATGTCGTCTTGTTTGCTTGAGCTATTATTGGAAGGGTGAAATACTTGTGCTAGCATTCCATAGTTATGTATGTCTGTGAAATCACAAATCCAGTTGTAATAATGGCCTATTGGCTTGGGTACTCTTAAGGACCTATTTAGATTGCATTTTTTTCCGGAAAATAGGATGGAATAGGTTTAGGACTATTTGATGTTATGTGCAGTGCAGAGGCAGACCCACACTTTGGAGAGGGGGTGCACGTTCACCCTCTAACTTCCGAAAAAATCATATGCATATCAATTTTGAAAGACCGGTAGAAATTAGGATATAGTTAGCAGTGCACCCATGAGAAGCATAGAAGTGCCCTAGTGCTACTGGTACAAGCTAGAGATACCACCCTTGACTCCAGGGTTCAAATCCAACTATAGCCGGTGCATCCAAAGTTTTCAAATCGTGGGTTTGCCTCTGGTGGAGTGGGATAACCTAACCTATGGATGGAGAGTAGAACTTCCTGGAATGCACACGTAATCAAATGATCGAAGTGGATTCTTCAATAATAATTTGACTGATAAAATAGTTGTAGAGAAACACAAGCAGGACTAAGGTAGGAAAAGTCCTAGAGACGCACTTCTGATGCTAGTATAACTATTAAATTTGCTTTGGGAGGTCTTTTCTTTGAATATAAAAATGATAATTGCTATAGAGGTCAAATGAGAATAACACTGAAAAGAGTCGACGAAGCTTTTTACAATTTTTTGAGAGGGATGTCACATATACTTTTCAAACTCACAACTGCAAGGGAGTGATGAGCTACGTGTGCATTAAAATTTTGCAAGCGAATTTTGCTGCCTGGACAAGTCTTGGTTCACTTAGGAAGCAGGGGAAGTAACCGGAAACAAGCCTTGAGCTGTTAGGGTTTCACAAAATTGAAGGAGGGGGAGTTTGTTACTTAATAACATAATCTTCTTCTCTAAACTGTGTTGCTGATCAATTAAATCTATTATATTAGTCTGCGACCCATTCTTCGCATACAGTGGGTGGCATAACCCTTTCCTAGAAACTCATCCAAGCTTTATTTTATTTTATGTTATGCTGTGTGTAATACTGGCAGATTGGTATGTATTTGCCACCTTTAACTGGAAGCTGTTCGATGAAATCTGTCATATCATATTGCTACAACATGAAGTGGAACAAGTTTGTATTATTGATTAGTTGTTACATGGACGGTGGCATAGGATTGTAAATAGACAAAAATGATTCTTTTAGCATATATATAAGTTTGTTGAATCCCCCAAGTATTAGAACTCTTTTCTTAAAATCCCCTTGTTTGAATTCCTGTCTCCGCCACTTGTTTGTTAGATTATTGTGTTTAAACATTTTTCACATCAGTGAAAGACTATGTTTCAATGTTGGTAATGTGGCGTTGCGTTCTATTTGTGATCCATCTTAATTCTCTCTTTTTTTGGTTTTGCTACAGGTTTGTGAGGCCAACAAAAATGCACGAAGAAAGAATAAATCAATATATAGAAGGGAAATATGGAAAGCTAGGAGTTGATCGGTATGGTAACTACTACATTAGATTGAAATACAATTCAGCGCTTGGCACTTTGCTTCTTTTGCTTTTATATGAAGAATTGCAGTGTAGTTGTATCACATGGATCGTGTCTCTTATGGGTCTCAATTGTGTGTGCTGAGTCTATTATTGGCACTGCTTTACCATTTTCAATGTCTTCATTATCTTTCATTCTTTTCCATGAATATAAGAATGAGTTCCTCACTACTTTGGGATAGCTTTTTATTATGGCATCAAGGTCACGGGTTCAAATAAGGAAGCAGCATGTATGCTTAGGATAAAGTTGTGGACACATAATCCTCCTACACCCTGTAATGCTCCAATTCTTATAAGCTAGGTTACCGTCTTAATAAGATATATTCACTAGAAAACTGGCATCAAGTAGTGTAGCTATAGGAAACATACTTGCATGATCTAAACCTGTTGTTAAATCATCAAGATTGCTAAAAGGATTTCTATATTTGGATGTTTTTAGTGAAGGACAATGGTGAGGAAGATAAAAATTGGATCATTATGCATGCTTAGTTGCTGATAGAAATTAATTCCAATTTGTTCTCGTTAACCATGGAAGCACGCATCATTTTTGCAACAGTTGTTAATTCCTGGATCCGACTCTTACTGCTGTTCATTTGCATGTATGTCAATTCATGCAGTGTCTGGCATGATACAGCTATACCATTTGCGGAAGTTATCGAGCAGTTTGAAGTTTGGCTAGGTGAACGCCAGTTGTGGAGAAATGAACTGGGTGGCTGTCTCAATAATGCTGCCTTTGTTACTTGGTGAGTCGTTGCTAGGAAAGTATGAAATATTAAATAAAAGCTACTGGTTAACTGAAAGTATCAGTTGATGGTTAAACTGTTATCTGATATTATAGTTAATGATGCAAAATTTAAACGGGTGAGAAAAGTCATTTGGGTTTGTTGTGTCCTATGTGGATGACTTGGAGATGCTTATATCCTAAAAGGTGCTCCAGCTACTTTCTTGTGGTGCATTTGTCACTAACCGGAGAATTACCTGTTTTTAGCTGTACTAGCCCATGCTAGAGCTTCCTATTTGGTAGCACATGTATCTTCATTGTTACTGCACAACTTGCATTACATATTAATTTTAAGGGTATATCATGAAGTTAAAGATTTGTATGTGATACCAGAATAACGCTACCTTTAACCCCATCTTTCATACTTGAGTATTTTGAAACTAATATTTTGTATTTATGTCCAATGTAAAACACGGAGGGGGTATGACTAAGTACTTCTGAGTGACTGAGCTCAATTTGTATATGGCAGTGGGAACTGGGATCTGAAGACTAAAGTCCCCCAGCAGTGCACCGTAGCAGGGATGAAATTGCCACCATATTTCATGGAATGGATTAATCTGAAGGATGTGTTTCTGAACTTCTACAAGAGGAGGGTGAGTATGCGAACTTCTAAAAATGCCACTCTTTCTGATTGATTTATGAATTTTAGATTTCCTCAATTTTTCTCTTACATTCTTCTTTTTGTATACTTATTGAAATATATATAACCGCAAGTATGGTTTTACTTCATTGATGGTAGGCACCAGGAATGCTCTCAATGATGAGGGAACTCCAGATTCCTTTGTCTGGAAGCCATCACCTTGGAATAGATGATTCAAACAACATAGCAAGAGTAATACACCACATGCTAACTGATGGTGCCCTTTTGCAGCTTACAGCTAAAAGAAACCCTCGTTCTCCTGAAAAAGTTGAATTTCTTTTTAAGAATCGCATTGTATAACTAGTTCCTGCTGAACCATTATGTTATCACCGAATGTTCTCAAGTTTCTGTTGAGGTCTGTTGTATTCCTCGAAGCATCACACCCACTCATGCCCTCGACCCTGCCAAGACCAAAAAAAGGTAAACAGAAAAGATGAAAATCGATTGGTGGAGACTTGCATCAGTGTTTGTACATTAATATCATTTCCTTTCAATTGACAATTGTTGGACTATGCACCAAGTTGGTGGAGTTCTTAACTGGGAAAATCATAAATCTTTCTTTGTTGGTTGGATTGGTTCTTGTTTGATAATTATTTCCCGTTTCTTCTTGCAATCATCATATATATATATATGCAATGTATTAGCACATGTATTCTTTGTGACTGGGAGTTTTCATGTATCTATGTAACTAATAGGCGTATTGTAACATATTTAGCGTAAAGTAGAGACAGATTCAGAATCTTTTAAGTTTATGGATTCTGAATTCTAGAAAAGATTGTTTGTTGGATTAAAGATAAGATTCTGTTGGTGAGGACTAAACTCAAATTGAGCTAAAGTTATTTTCTGTAGCCTATTCTAATATTTAATTTGAAAGTTCAAAAGAGTTTTTTGTTCGTTCATTTATTTTTTTATTTTTCATTTCCCTATATCTTTGTAAACACGTTCCTTTTTCGCCGGCAAAGAGTATGAGTACCATAGCTTTCCACTATTTAATTTGTCATTACGTATGTACATTTGAAAGAAAAGATTCTGTTCCAAATTTATAACCACGTGCGATTGGATTAAGAAACTTTTTTTGAAAAAAAAAAACACACACGAAATTTCTAGTATAAATAAAAGTTCAAAAACAAAAATTCAATTTCCAAGAAAATAATAAACACGTTCTCTGTAAAATTAATCTGAAGTCTGAATACATAAATCCTTAAAAAATTCTTTCAAATCGCATGAGTCTGAAACTTTGCAAAATAATTTAAATTTGTTTTTTAATTAATCCGTGGGTTAAACATACATATGTCATTAAAAAAATTATCTAAATTTTCCCTTATTCACCAATGATATAAACTTTTCATCGCATTAGTCTTTTACTTGGGAATCTTGAAGAAGGGGTAGTACTATTATCTTCTTCAACACCTAAAACCTTCAATGACCAAGGTACTTATTCTCTAGCTCTAATTAATTACCTTCGCGCTTCAAATCATTTTAATTGAAACTCAAATAATAAATAATTAGCACCATCGAGTTAAAATTTTACCTTTGTCAAAACTTCATTACCTATTATTCTCCTATTATCAAATCAATGGTGATGTTAGAGATCTACATCAAACTCCTAATGCTAAAATAAACCTAAGTACATAATATTTAGCTTCTCATTAGTTACACCAATGTTTGTGGTAGTGAAGAGAGTTTTATAATGGTTTTGTGCCGGAAGTAAAGTGGTGTCATGTGAGGTAGCAAAGATAAAGATATGAGATAGATTGTCGATTTAAGAGATTTTAATTATATGAATTTTTTATACTTTTCTTAAGTATCAGAGGTGAAGTGATGATGGAGTATGTTCTTCAAATTGTGTTTTTAAGAGTGGAGAAAAACAATTGTTCCACTAATGATGAATTTCAAGCTAAGTTAGAGAAACATGCACGATTTCACAAGCAACAAATCTAGATAACTGACACCGATTTTTCTCGTGAAACAGTTTCACGCAGTGAACTTTTTTAATCATTAGTGGATAAGAATATATTTAAATAAATCTCATAATGAAAATGATATATTTGACTCAACTATATTAACGATACACAAATTAGACCACTTCACAAAATTCAAGGGTAATTCAGACTTTTTCCCTTTTATTTTTGTTAGAAACAATCTCACACGTTAAACATTTTAAACCGTTAGTGGATAAGGACATATTTAAATAAGCCTCATAATGATAACTATACATTTGACTCAACTCTATTAACGATACACAAATTTAGACCATTGCACAAAAGTCAAGGGTAATTTGGACTTTTCTCCTTTTATTTTTGTTAGAAACACTCTCACGCAATAAACATTTTTAACCGTTACTGACTAACGATATATTTAAATAAATTTGCTAATGATAACTGTATAACTCAACTATATTAACGACACACAACTTTAGACCATTTCACAAAAAAACAAGGGTAATTTGGTCATATTCCCTTTTATTTTTGTTAGAGGCTCTCTCCTACCCTCTCAATACTTAAAAACTTTCCGTAATTGTGGAAAAAAAAATTGAAACTCAACACCTTTTATATACGAAAAGAAAATCTATTTGGCGGTAACGTTTGGTGCGAAATACCAATAAAATTTGCAAAATCACTCTGTTTTATATAACCCACGCGCATCAACAAAGAGCGTGCTATACACCTCCACAAATCAACTCTAATAAAAACCTCTACTGTACGTGATTTCCACGTTCGCTTAACGCGCGTGGATATAAAATGATTTATCTCACTACGCTTTCAAGTGAGAACCCTTTCTTCTATATACCTCCGCCCCCAGTCTTCGTTTGTTTTCGTTTTCACAACAGCGAAACTCAGAGAAATTTCAGCAAAAAAAGAGCAAAATCATTGAGAGAAACGGAGCGAACGAAACCCTAATCGAAAGAGTAAGAAGGAAAATCGATGATTTTCAAGTGTTTTTTCCGTTGGTATTGTGGTTTTTGATCAATCAATCGAAGGTTAGGTGTATTGTTTTTGCTAATTTATGTTTTTTCAGAGGTTTAATTGAAGAAAAAACGAGGAAATTTGATTGTCATTGGTGTTTATTGGATGATAATTAGATAGGGATTTTGATTTGATTGTTGAAACGAGGATATATTGTTATATAGGTGTAGGGACTGTTAAATTAACGTAGAGATATATATTAGGAGGTTGGTGGTTGTTATTGTCATGCGATTTTCGCGGATAGCGTCGGTTGAGAGGAGTAGGACGGATACGAAATTGGTGTATTCTAGGGCTAGGAAGAAACATAAAAGACTAGATGAAGTTTGTGAAGAAACGTATAATCAGAACCATAATTGTGTTGATAGAGCTGAAACGAGTGAGTGGAATGGTGAGGAGAGTGAGGTTGAGCTACGGAGGAGCTCTAGGGTTAGAAAAGCTCCTGTTGTGCTGGATGCATCGCCTCCTCCTGCAAGGAAGCGTCAGAAGATTGATAGGAGTGGGGTGAGAAGTGGTAGCAGGTTGGAGAAAGGAGATGTGGTGAAGGTGGAGTCACCTTGTTCAACTTCCAACCATTTGGAAGAAGGCACTAGTGCTTGGGGATTGAGATTGAGAGCTAGGAGTAAGAGAACGACTAATAGAGTGAGGAATAGTGTGGATTCGTCTCCGGTGGGTAAAAGGAAGATTTTTCAGGATGTTGACGAGCTGAAGGAAGAAACAGAGTTAGAGGTTGGAGAGTTGGATAAAGAAGAAGATAGTGAATGTGAAAAGTCAACTATAGTTAAGTCGAAGAGACCTGGAAGAATAAAAGCTTCAAATGTAATGGTTACTGAACAGCAAGAAACTGGTACAGGTGGCGTGGAGGATGGTAAGATGGTAGACGAGGAGGAGCTGCTACATGTGAGGGATGAAACAGATGACGGCATTTCAACAACTAGATTTAAGGAGGGGGTTGAGAATGGCAATGTGGCATTGCCGTTAGATAATGAAGACAAGGCTCAGTTAGAGACTTGTGTAGAGCCAGAAGAATGCCACGCGACTGACCAGGTGAGTATGCTGGAACAGGATTTGCAAAGAAGAAATGAAGTGAGTGTTGGGGTGATTGACCAAAAGGATGGTGTGGAAGGTGGTTTACTTCCTAATGATGAAAAAGATGGAGGCACAGAGAAGCAAGCTGAAGATGAAGTTGACAGAGTTGATAACGCCCAGGAAAAAGATGGAGGCACAGAGGAACAAGCTGAAGATGAAGTTGACAGAGTTGATTATGCCCAGGAAAAAGATGGGGGCACAGAGGAACAAGCTGAAGATGAAGTTGACAGAGTTGATTATGCCCAGGAAAAAGATGGAGGCACAGAGGAACAAGCTGAAGATGAAGTTGACAGAGTTGATTATGCCCAGGAAAAAGATGAAGGTGTTTTTAGTGATAAAGCTCTGGAAATGGAGAAGGTGGTCAAGAAAGAATGTGCTTCTGATAGTATTTTGAGAAAGCGGCGAATAAGAGAGGGAAGACATTGTGGTTTGTGTGGAGGAGGTACTGATGGTAAACCTCCAAAAAAGCTAGTTTATGGGGCTGCCAGTGATGATGAAGCACACAGTGGGTCCTCTGCTTCTGATGAACCTAACTATGACATGTGGGATGGATTTGGTGATGAACCTGGCTGGCTTGGGCGCCTCTTGGGGCCCATAAATGATCGGTATGGTATAGCTGGGATTTGGGTACATCAGCAATGTGCTGTATGGAGTCCAGAGGTATGATCCGTTTCCCTTCTCAATTGTATTTTCCTTAATCTATGTCTTCAAATTTAATACTTGTTGAAATTCAACTGGGCATACTAGAAAATTATCAAGCATTTCCAATTTTTGTTTCAGAAAGAAGGAATGAACATGCATTTCCTTTTCAATATTTCTTATTCCTTTTCAAAAAAAAGTTATTAGTTAATTTGGAAGAGATGATTTGAAACAAGTGCAATAGGCATGTCTTCTTAAGGAAGGATAAGGTTTTTTGAACTATAATACTGGTCAGCGTGTCGCTCTTTAGCATGGATGAGGAGTTAATATCAGTTCCATGGCATACTTGAGACAATTTTACCAGTTGTGTGTTTTGAATCTTTTCTCAATCGATTATCTTTTCATAGATATTTGTGTCCAAAAGATAGGAATGGATATTGAAAATAGCTAACTCCAACTAGCTATGGACCAAGGCATAGTTGATTGATTGATTTTTCTTCATTTTTACTGCTCAATGGTGTGTTTAAAAAGTTATTAGGCCTTGCTATTATCATCTGTGGGATGCATTGTGATGGATATACTAGTATAAAGTAAGCAACAGACTGAACTGTTTGATTCAGTTTCTATTGGTATATGGCATTCATAGAATTTCATACTATCTGGATTATTTTCCTGCTTGGGCACTCAATTTTCCAAGTCATAGTTTAATGGGCAAGGATCCAATATTTCTGCTACTTGTGCTCTCAGGTTTATTTTGCTGGCTTGGGATGCTTGAAAAACGTTAGAGCAGCGCTCTGCAGGGGAAGGGTCTTAAAATGCAGCCGCTGTGGAAGGCCCGGGGCAACAATTGGTTGCCGTGTTGATAGATGTCCCAAAACTTATCACCTGGTTAGTTTAAATTTCCTGAATCATTTCATACTTCAAAAACTCAGCATAGACCACCATTGGCATCTCCTGATGCCTAAATATAGTATTTACTTACCTTTTGGTCATTGTTTTTTTTATTGTATCTGTATATCTTCATTATCTCACTTTTTGTCTTTGTAATATTAGATTTTGACTAAGCATGTGTTAAATTTTGCAGCCTTGTGCACGGGCAAATGGCTGCATCTTTGACCATCGTAAATTTCTCATTGCCTGTACAGATCACCGACATCTCTTCCAACCATATGGAAGTAATTATTTGCAACGTATAAAGAAATTGAAAGCTAGAAAAATGAAGTTTGAGCTGAGAAAGTTGTCAAATGATGCATTGCGCAAGGATGTTGATGCAGAGGAAAAATGGTTAGAGAACTGTGGAGAGGATGAGGAGTTTTTGAAACGTGAAAGCAAGAGACTTCATCGAGATCTATTGAGAATCGCGCCTGTATATATTGGAGGGTCAAACTCCGATGCTGGTGTACAGTTTCAGGGTTGGGACTCTGTTGCTGGGCTCCAAGATGTCATCCAATGTATGAAAGAGGTTGTCATCTTACCACTTTTGTATCCTGAGCTCTTTAGTTCTCTGGGGCTTACACCTCCTAGAGGAGTTCTTTTGCACGGATATCCTGGGACGGGTAAAACTTTGATAGTACGGGCCCTGATTGGTTCATGTGCACGCGGTGATAAACGAATAGCATATTTTGCCCGTAAAGGGGCAGATTGTTTGGGAAAGTATGTCGGGGATGCTGAGCGTCAGCTAAGACTTCTTTTTCAGGTAGCCGAGAAATCTCAACCTTCTGTCATTTTCTTCGATGAAATAGATGGTTTGGCACCTTGCCGTGGTAGGCAGCAAGACCAGACACATAGTTCAGTCGTGTCCACTTTGCTTGCTCTAATGGATGGTTTAAAATCTAGAGGTTCAGTTGTTGTAATAGGTGCCACAAATCGTCCGGATGCTGTTGATCCCGCATTAAGGCGTCCGGGTAGGTTTGATCGTGAGATTTATTTTCCACTTCCATCTGTTAAGGACAGAGAATCTATTCTTTCATTGCATACAAAGAAATGGCCTAAGCCAGTGTCTGGACCAGTACTCAAGTGGATAGCTAGCAAGACAGTGGGCTTTGCTGGTGCTGATTTGCAGGCTCTGTGTACTCAGGCAGCCATAATTGCTCTAAAAAGGAGCTTTCCCTTGCATAAGCGACTCTCTGCAGTTGTGAAGGTGCCCAATGCTACATGTCCCCCTCTTCCCAATTTTAAGGTGGAGGAGAGGGATTGGGTAGAGGCTCTTACATGTGCACCACCTCCATGTTCACGTAGAGAAGCTGGAATGGCTGCAAACGATGTGGTTTCAGCACCTCTACACACCTTTCTTGTTCCATGTCTGCTGCAACCCCTTAGTAGATTGATTGTATCCCTTTATCTGGACGAACGCCTCTGGTTGCCGCCTCTACTCTTCAAAGCTGCTGAATTTGTAAAAGATGTTGTTCTTTCTGCGATGGTTGAGAAGAAATTACCAAGCAATAATTGGCAGTCCTATGTTAGTGATTTGCTTCAAGAACCGGATGTTATCAGTCAGATTGAGAATCACTTTGTACGTGCCAACATTCTGGATGGAGATGCTAATATTGGTGGTTTTGATGCTGTTGATGATGACAATGTTCATGGTCTCTCTAATTCTCAACCATCAAAATTGCAGTGGGCAGGGGCTCGGCCTAAATTGTTGAAGAATATCTTTCATATGGCCGGAAAGAAATCGGGATTTAGAATACTAATTTCTGGAAACCCAAGATCTGGCCAAAGGCATCTTGCTTCCTCTCTTCTTCATTGTTTTGTTGGTAATGTTGATGTCCAGAAGGTGGATTTGGCTACTATTTCTCAAGAAGGACATGGAGATGTCATTCAGGGGTTGACGCAGATACTGAGTATGTTCCTTCTCTGTTTTATTTATCTCACTCTAGTGGCTCAAAGTGCTTACTTGAAGTACAAACGTCTACTGAACTTGCCTTTATGAGTTCGGGATACCTTGTCTCCAAGTTGTGATATCAGTTCTCTAAGTATCTCTACAAACGTCTACTGAACTTGCCTTTATGAGTTCGGGATACCTTGTCTCCAAGTTGTGATATCAGTTCTCTAAGTATCTCTATACCCAACAGCTCAGTTCCATTCTAAAGAGAGATCCCTTATTAATGGACTCCATCTTGTGAAAGTTTCCCTTTTACATTATCTTCCGAACTTGTTAGCACCATAGGTTTGCAACATCGTTAGTACCTTCACCAGATTATTCTGATTAAATGTGCTTGCAATCAAAAATCATCTGAAAAGTATTTAAATTTTGAGGTACTTATAACTGTTCTGTATTGTTACAATGAGTGCCATACAGAAATTGTGGTGAGTATTGCCATCATGGTTGAATGTGATTGTTACAAATAACATGTAGCACGTCTTATATCTTGTGAGCCAAATAAATCTGCATAAAGTTTTTATAATCATTGTGGTGAAGGTGCTTTGGCTTTTCTATTTTTTTTTCTTCTCTCTCTCTCTCTCTCTCTCATTGGTCTTTTTGAGGGTGCTAAATGGTCATTTGTGTACATAGCCTTTTGTAAAAAGAAAGGTTATTTGTGTGCACGAGGGATTACTTGTTTAAAAATTGATTCGTTAAATTTTAAACATCTTACTGAAGTAGTAAATTTGTATCTCTTGTGCAGTGAGATGTGCTAGTGTGGAGAAGTGCATGATATTTATGCCAAGAGTTGATTTATGGGCCATGGAGACATATGACCTAGTCTGTCAAGAGGATGGTTGCTCTTTATTAAACCCTGAATCATTAGGCAAGGACGAGGAAAGGAGCTTTAACCATAGTGCTGACCAGGCTGGAGATGCTCTCAAAAGAGCCTCCTATCTGTGGAGCTCCTTTGTTGAGCAAGTGGAAAGTATATGCATGGCCACATCCATGATGCTTCTGGTATGTGCCTTTTGTCCTTAAATTTGCCTTGGGACCTTTATATCTTTTTGAATATTATGTTAAAGGAATACACCTTGATGTTTTGTCATAATATATCAGCAAGGTTGCATGTGGAAACAAGAAAGCCGCTTGTGGCATACAATATGATTCTCTTTAATTCTTTTAAGAAGACTATCCTAGATTGCGCAAGTACTTTACAACTTTAATTAAAGAACTCACTCTTTTGCACCCCACACCCTTTTCCTGTTTCCCTTAAACAGGCTACATCTGATGTACCATTGGAAGCACTCCCTGTTAGAGTGAGGCAGTTCTTTAAAAGTCAGGCGTTGAACAGCAGTATCCCGTTTCCCTTGGAGGATTCAGTTTCTAGATTTTCTGAGCAGCTTGATAGAAATTTTGATCAAGAATGTCTGATTGATTCCTCAGCCGCAAAGTTGTCAAAAGATATAGCACAGCACTTCATTCAACTGATTCATCATACAAACCATGTCCACTTGCAGACATGCAATGATGAAGTTTGTGATAAATTTGAGGGCGATGCTACCATAGAATGTCAGAGCTCAGATCTTAGATCAACCATTGAGCCTGTGAATAAACAATGTCCACTTCCTACTTCTGCAATAGCCAACAGTAGAAATGTAAAAGGGAAATCAAACTTGATGTTAGCAATTACCACATTTGGCTATCAAATTCTGCGATATCCTCATTTTGCTGAACTTTGCTGGTTTACATCCAAGTTAAGAGAAGGTCCTTGTGTTGACATAAATGGACCTTGGAAGGGTTGGCCGTTCAATTCTTGTGTCATTCGTCCTATTATCTCAACGGGAAATGTTACCCTTCCACCCAACAATAATAAAGGCAAAGAGAAATACTGTATGGTGCGAGGCCTGATAGCTATTGGATTGTTGGCATACAGAGGCAAATACTCATCCGTCAGAGAAGTTTCTGTAGAGGTTCGAAAAGTTCTTGAGCTTCTGGTTGAACAGATCAATGATAAAATTCGGAATGGGAGGGATAGGTATCAATTTGTTCGTCTTTTATCCCAAGTTGCTTATCTCGATGACATGGTTAATAGCTGGGTTTATTCGTTGCAGAGGTAAGTTTTGTTCTAACTGTAGTTCATGTACAGTTTTCTTTGGTTTCTTATTGCCAGCCTTACATCTAATGTAAATGGCTTTACTTTCAGTTTAGGGGGAGACTCTCAACTTGCAGAGGCAAACCCAAAGATTGGTTGTGCTGGACTTCCAGAAAGCACTGATGCTCCTGAGAATACACCTCTGAGGGAGGGAGGTTGCGAGCTAGAAGAACCCCTTGACAAAGCAGAGACATTGGAAACATGTCGTCCAGAACTAACTGCTGAAAATTGTACGCCTGCTAATCAAGAAGCAAATGGTGTTCCTAATTTTCCTGATATCGGAGCTGTAGAACACGAGCCTCTCCACTTGGTAGCTGTAAACCATTCTGCCCCTTCTAGGCAAGTTACCCATTCTGTGCACAGTGTTCTTAATGATAATTCATGCATGCCAGATGATACTGACAAACATTTAGGAAATATTGGAGATTGTGTATTAAAGAGACAATCTAATGAGCTCATGGACTTAAACATTGATGATGTTCAAGAGGATTGTAGTAATCATTCCAGGGACGTGTGTGGCATTGATGAGCATTCTAATTATACTTTGAGTTCCAACTCAAATGGCAGATTGTCCACTCCGAACAACCTTCAAATTGGAGATAGCAACCAAAAGTCTGTTGGCAATAGCATAGGTCTTGAATGTTCAAATATATCTTCCAATCTCTCTACTGATTCTAGCATAGTGTGTTTATATCGGTGCTGTCCTCAGTGCCTGCTGAACCTTCAGTGCACCTTGAAAAAAATGCTTTCCTACGAGTGGGGACTTAAAAAGGCCGAGTTTATAATAGAGGATGCTTATGACTTTCTGGCCTCGTTAGCTGCAAATCTTCATTCGGCTTTGAGGGTATGGTTGCTGGCTGATGATTCAACTTTGTTTGATGAGAAGCGAGTACAAGAAAGGTACAGTGAATCCTTTGAATGCAAGCAAACTAACTTGTGTGAATGTAGAAACTTAGAGAACAGGTTAATCAAGCTGATAGAATGCAACTGTCATTTGAAAAGCAGTGTCCAAACTGAGAAATGCAAATCTTCTCAGAATTTGTCTCAGGAGTTTATATTTAGAGATGGTGTACTGACCAATTTAGACGAGAAGGATGTCTCTACTCATTGTAAATTTGAGACTTTATGCCTTTGTTCTCTTGTAGAGTGGATTGTAATGAGAAAAAAAACCACTTGATTTATTGGCATATGCCGGAAATTCTTTTATGAACTGCAATGTAATAGTATAAGTTGAACTCCGAGATGTAAAAAATCAAAATTTTGGCTTTCTATTTCAGTTCTTTTTTTACTCGTTTTTTTTTAAAAAATCTTGAACAATCAGTGGCTCGACTCTTTGTTGCGTCTATTTTCTGTACTGTTTCTTTAACTGATGCTGTAATTGAGGCGCTGGACGCGTTATTATTTACTTCTAGTTTACCCAAGTTTCTGAACCAATTGTTGTTGAGTTTTGAGAGATTCTATTTTAGGTAAATGTATCTTGTTCCAGATTGTATCTCTTTATGAAAGTTGATCCAGATACTGTCATTATGTATGTTTAAGACCATGTAGGACATAAGAGCTGTAATTCTTCCATCTCAATCTAACATCGCATATTTATTTTGGAACGTCTCAAACTATTCAACATCTGTCACTATACAAGGTACCTACCTACCTGCTATCTTTTCACCAACACAATTTTCAATCCACTTCATTGACTACTAGGTCAGGTCAGGTCATGAGATGCAAAGATGGCTCAACGTTATGAAAGAAAATGGTCCATTCGCAATTTATACAAGTATGCACAAGTTGTTCATTTCAAAATATTCATGTCCCCCTTCTTTGGAAAGAGAACCAAAATAGTTCCGCTCCAAACTTCCAAAAGATTAAAACAAGCTTTCTTTTTCCACAAAAAACATAAGCTGTTCATGAGTAGAGAACCCTGAATATTTAGATATCTAGATTCTAGAGGGTCAACAGTCCATCAGGGCCTCAAAACCCTCAATCATCTTCATCCAGCGCAGTAAAATCTTCTATCGCATCAGGTCTAGCATTTTGCTTACTCATAGAGCGGACTTCATCAATTTCTATGAGTAAGAAAGGGTCACATAACACCCTTTGCGCCTTCAGAATTTTCGGACAACCTGAAAGAAAATTAACTTGCATTTAGTTGTTGAATGAATAGGAACCCATTTTTGTTAGGAAAAGCACAAATACCTGCAACGGGACATTGGCCACGTGTGCTTTTGGACTTCATGTACTGCATAATAGCCTTCTTATCGTATATATGCTTGCAGTCCATGCTGCAAGGAACAAAATATGAAAACCATATATTTAAATGAACATGCGGAAAGGAAATTTCTAAGACAAATTTTAATCAGCCTGTTACTGATGTAACACACCTAAATACAGAATTAATGGGTAAAAAGTAGAAAACTAAGAATGCAAGAAAAAAAAAGAGGTTGTGTGTAAAATTTTGAGATGGAGAGAAGAGAAAATATAAGGAAGCATTCCCGCACCCTAATAGAATTTGATGCGCCTTAATTACCGATGTGCATTACAACTTAATAACTCAAAGAAACTATAATAAAGCCAATTGTCGGGCTCAACAATTCTATTGAGAGTTAGTTACAATATAGTGATAAAAAACCTCATTTGAGACAGAAGCAGCGAACTGGATTGAGGTTATATCATCTGAATCAAGAATACGCAGGGCAATGAACCTTAGTATAGTGGCAAAGCGGGAGAATAGATCATATCAAATATGTATGCAAATGTAAAGCACTTACAGGGGTAACTATCTACAAATGCTCGTGTCTAAAGCACTCTCGCCATTGGAAACCTAGTTATGTATGAAATGGAAGAAAGACATTCACCATACCTACGAACTGGTTCAACAAGTTCAGTAACGGGCTTTCCACTTAATGGACAGGTCACATTCAGAAGGTTGCATTGTGTACTGGTCATTACAATGTCCTCCTGCTCGTCACCTGGCATTGGCTGTCCTTCATGATGAACATGCTGCAGAAGAAAGAAAGAGCTCAATTACCCTTAGGAGGTTACTCAACAGAGCCCCTAAATAATATAACGGACGGGTTAATAAATTTAGAATACAAATTAATCAAAACTATAAATGGAGATTTCAAATGGAAATAGTCATCCAGTGGACATGGTTAAAAGGAGAAAGCAGATGGTGGCATTCAAGAGGAAAAAGTCTCCCCTGTTGCTGGGACCATCTCTCTCTTCTTAATTATTATTTTTCTCTTTCATCTTCTTTACCGCTCTTTTCTCTTTTTCCCTTTTTCTTTGTTGTTTTTTCAGCACAAGAGGGTTGAGTTCTCTTCTCAGTGCTCTTGTTCAATATAAGTAAGATCGCTTTTCTTCCAAACAAGAATGCAAAATGTTGTACAACTAACAAGAAAAACATACCCAGACGGCTTCCTGGAATTTTCTCAACAAAGACTGGTTCTGAGTGTGAGACGATGATCTAGCCTTTGATTTTGCAATTTCTTCATCAAACTTCTTCTTAAAATTCGTTGGCTGCAGACAAATGACATAGGGAATGCATATAATTGAAATCTTAACGTCCAAGCTGAGCAACAGAAGATCAATATATATATTTTGAACGAAAAGTCACCTCTGGCCCAGGCTCTAATTCATCACCTATAGACTGAATTGCCTCAGATAGATGCATGCACTCATCAGATGCTGCCAACAACTGAACAACACCATCTTCAAGATCCTTTACCTGCAACAGAATAAGCCAAACTCATTTACATTCCATCAAGAAAGAAATTGTATGGTTCCCGCTAATATTGAACAATATTTGGATCAGTTTTTAACTTGGTAACATCAACAATTTTACAGGATAACACATCATCTGCTAACTATCAACATATAATTCACATAAACATTTTGAGGAAACTAACCTTATGTGTTCTATCATCAGTCATTACATTCTGATAGGTGGAATCGAGTACTATCAAGCCAGTTTTTTCTTCAATTAGTTAGGATATTCATAACCTTCAAATAGCTTCATCGAACCGGTATTTTGTTCAATTTCTGACTAGAGGTTCAGTTCCTATTGCAGATTACACTGGTACCAAAAGTCAAAAGAAACACAATGGACTATGTACATGATTATTCTAACAAAGCTTCAAAATTTGGTAGTATTTCTAGAAATTTACCCCCTCGTCCCTAAAGAATGTGAGATTTGCAGTATTAGGTGTAAGCACATCAAATTTTTGGTGTGAATTCAAACATAAATTTCTTAACTTCTTTAAAAAAAATAAAAAAAATTACAAACTACATAGAGACTACTATGAATTATGTAGCCAAAAGAAATATTGCATCAACTCCCCAAATAGCAATATTACCATTTCTTTTGAAGAAAAGCTTGTCTAGTACATTATTTTCAAAAGCTTTTTGTGAACCTAAGCTTGGCCATTTGACAAGCACATCAAGTTAAAGCAAAACCGTTTGGAATTGGGACGGACAGACAAAGCGTACAAATTACCAAAATTACTATTCCCTTTGTCCCAATTTATGGGACACTTTTCCTTTTAGTCCATCCCAAGAAGAATGACACCTTTCTATAATAAAAAAACAATTTAACTTAAAAATTCTCCTTTGACCCTTCATGATTGATTCATAGTCACACTAATGGTCAACGAGTGTCTTAAACCACAAATTTCAAAAGTCCAAGTCAAACACCATATAAATTGAGACCAAGGGAGCACAAACTAAGATAATTATAAGCATTCAAACTAACCAATGTAAAAGTAAAAAATTAAGGTGAGATTCAAGTTCAATACTACATCTACCGCTCACATAGCACTGATTACAAGGGAAATATTTAAGAATTAAAAAAATTGAACGTATAACTAGGGTTTATCATAAAGTACCATTTGGGTTCTCTCATCTCTCTCCAAGTGGACCGCGATATCTTTCATCATAGTCACAGACTTCCTAATTTCCTGCAATAGAAAACGAAAGCAGTCCGATTAAGAACGAGAAAAATTGAAATTTCAAAAGTTGCGAGCGCAAGCTTAATACAAGGATGAGGGATTGACTGTCGGAGTACAGCGCCGATGTATGAGATCTGATCCTTCCGGCAGCTACGCCGCTGCCTGCGCCGGACGTCGACGCCATTCTGAGTATTATACGGCGTCGTTTGAACTGAAACACCAGCTTTTGTTTGTTCCTTTTTTTCTGAAATTTGGAGGGAAAAGAGTGACCTTTTTGTAGTAGAAGCGCGAGGGCAGAAAACTATTTTATGAAAATACATATTTAGGCATTAATTTTATATCTGCTTGCAAAAAGGCCCTGGAAGTTCCATTTATGATGTTTCTTCCACCAAATCATCTTAAACAATATTCACACCAGAAAGTTGCAATTAGTATCACTATTTGAACTTATAAATTACCAATAAATCATCATTAAATAGTGCGAAGTTTCATATTAAAAATTAATTAGAAAAAGATATATATAAAGTGTAGTGATACTCTTAATGGAGTGAGGTCTAACGAATTTTTTTTTGTAGACTTGTCACAAAACACACTATCACCTAGTATTACATTGAGAGTATTTTGAAACTGACTTAACCCACTAATTGATATCAAAGTCAATAATTTACCAAGACAAATAGATGGTGGAACAATGGCGTACGTGAGGCTTGACTTACTACCTTTCCCTGTTTACGAGCTGATTTACTGAATTCATTCGTAGTTTTGATTCGAGACACACATACAATAAAAAGGTAGCATGTGTATTTGGGTGTTCATAAACATTCAGATGATGTGAACGTCACACGTTAAATTACAAGATAAGCCCAAAATCATCATATAATGGTTCATGTAAACTTTTGTTTGAGAGAGAAATTATTAGGTGTGCAAATAAAGTCTCTAAGAAAGAAAAATATTGTACAATTGAGAATATGAGATATTTTTTCTCATTAGATTTCCCAAAATTCTCATTCACTTCACCAAGTTGAACAACATTTTTTGGTCCCTTCTTCCACACCTATCATAGGATAAAGTTCATCAATTTGCAAATTACAATAATTAACCTCATAATTATGTACCCATTTAGTACTATAGCTAATCACATCTTCACAACATGAACTAGATAGTCTAAATTCCCTAATTTGCCCTTGTGCACCTGACTTCAGTCCAATTAACATTTCATTTGCTTTTTCCAATTCTCCTTGAAGAATTTCAGTTTCTTTTTCAAGTTGCCTTTTCTCAGATAATGCATTTTCAAGCTTAACTTGAAGGGCATTATAGTCATTTTCCATGCACTGATTTTTCCATCGCGCTCTCCTATTTTGGTACCAAATCGAAATTTGTCGTGGTGGAACCCCTAATTCTCTTGCCAATTGGAGTTTTTTCTCTAGATCGAGTTTTTTAGTTGAATCGAAACTCGCCTCTAAAAGTTTCACTTGTTCTTGATTTAGCCTTTTTTTGTTGTGTTTTGAGTATTTTTGGAAGTTTTGGGAATTAAAGGAACTATTCATGTTGGAAAAATAATGGAGCTATATAGGAAGAGTATATATGGGACTTTGAAATGAAATGATTATGGTTTCTATTGTTGGCATTTATTTATATAGAAGAATGAGGTGAGATATGGAGGGGTGGATTTAAATTTGTGCATATTAAAATGGGTCAAATCAATAAACGAGTCATGATCAATTACTCTAAAATTTGTTTGGTTCAGAATCGATTAAATCAAGATAGTTAATTAACGTGTCATAATTCAATTTGCTCAACTTGATCCGCCTCCCTCCCTCTTTTTTTAAAAAATAAAATAAATGTGAAAGCTAATGTTTCACCACTGAAAAAAAATGTAATTTTTTTTATCAACAAATGTTTCCAAGAGATTCTTTAGTATTTTTTATAGTAGTGCATCTTTCATAAATATTTGTGTAAGTTACGTTACATAAATTTCAATATATAAATAGTTGATTTTGTATGATTGGGTATCGAAATCAATTCATTAGGTTAAATCAATATATAGTTTGATGACTCGTTTCAATTTCAATTCATTAAATCAAATCAGTAGACAAGTTATAATTAATCTAACTTAACTAGACGATATTAAGGAAATTAAGTTACTAATAATGAGCTGATTTTGCCACGACTAATATATATAGGATATATGCAAAGTCTTTAATACAACATGTAATTTTAAAATCAGATGCATGACTTGAAGTTTACGAGATTTAATAATGATCTAAGCAAAAAATGTTGGATTCACTAATAAATATGTCAAGTTGTTATATTAAACTATATATTGTCATAAACTCATAGTACTAGTTTAATCAACATGGGGAAGCTTCAAAAGATTTTTGTAAATTAAATAAATTAAAGAAATATACGAAGAGATGGATATGGCTGACTTCTCATGCAGTGAGCTTTGTGTGTTCACGTGAAGTTGGTCCTACAATGTTAGGACTTAGAACTAAAGAATAGTATTATTTATTTGATTTTAATATGTAATTATAGTATTTAATTTTATCCATTACGAACTAAGGAGTTGCAAATCAAATAAAGTAACAATATCCTATATTTTTTTAGCAAAAAAATATTAATATCAATCTAGTTCCAATCTTGATTTAATGTACTTGGACATCTTTTTTCTGATCCACTTCAACATTATTTATTTTAGAGAAAGAAAGCGCACAAAGAGAAAATTAAACAAAACTATATGAACTAATGTTATGACCATAACCATTACACTATATTAATAAGCTAAGAGAGAATATAGTGATAACAATTTTTAAGTAATCCGTAATATTTATTGTCGTGAAAAATTTAGCGGAAATTGAGTTAACGTCGGGGCTTTTGTACAAAGGGTTGGTTCTAAATACATATTTATTATTATCGTTAAATAATTATTGCAATTTTTTTTATTTATTGCAGTGTTAATGCTTCCCGTGGTACATACGTAGTTCCAAAATTTTATATATATCAACATGGGTTTAAGTTTACTTTTCTTTGTAGTCTGTTTAAAGAAGATTTTAGTTTTCCACATGAAATGCTTAACAAGGCAATAAGACTAAAGGATATATATTCTGATACATTCTGTCTGTCTTTAGTTTATGACCATAAAATTCTAAAGTCTTCTTTTATTCTATAAAATTTTATGTCAAATTAAAATAAGATAAACAAACTGAAACGGAGGAGATGATAGTCAAAATAATATGAACACACTTAGCTTGTTGTAGATTTTTAAGTCCATTTTCATGTATTGTGATCTCTTAGGTTGGATTAATAGTTGTCAAAAATGTAAGTTGGTGGAAGGACACTTCCATTCATTTCAGATTAAGTAAGGTGTAGTGGTTGAAATCTTTGTCCATGCATGCACCTTAGACTATATTTAGTGCTATTGATATGACTACTGATAAATTCAGGATCTTGAACAAAATTTTAAGAAAATTCAACATTTAATATATGTTTTTTAAAAAAAAATAGATCTCTCTACATAATAATAACTTTCGATATATGAAGAGATGTCAACTAATTGATTTAAGACACAATAAATCAAATCATGGTCAACCAAAAAAATCAAACAATTTCGAATTTAAACAAAAAAACTAAAGTACTTATATTTTCAGAGTGCTCATAGGTTAGGTTAATATGTGGGAGGAGGGGGTGGGGTGGGTGATATTGGATTAGTAGGAATATATAAAATCAATCATTTATGATGAATATTAAACAAAAGTATCCATCACATGACTTGTTAGAATGTCTACTAGCTTGATGACAAAGAATAAAAAAAAAATAAAAAAAAATATCAAGCATTGGGTACCCGTTGTCCATCTAAAATAATAATAATAGTAAAAACATTTTGGATATAAAGCACCATTGAATAGATAATGGTTCTAAGTTCTAACTAGATTAATCATGGATGGACTAGTAAAATCAATCCTAACTATAATCACTAAATAATATTTTTTTGAGAACAAAAAAAATCCTATATATGCCCAAATGGCTAATTTCTCAGATCACTCAACTAACATTTTATTTCAGAAAATCACTTAATTTTGTGTTTTGTAACATAAAAGTCATTTTACTAATAATAATTAATTATATCTCAGAAAGTCACTCAATTTTATATAGTACAAAAAAAAGCTATTGTATTTGAATGATCGAGCGTCTGAAAAATTAAATCTCAACTCAACAAGGGATCTTTTGAATAAACCATATGATAGTTTTAACAGGAAGTTTTACCATCCTTACGGCCATTCTTCCAATTCCGGCGCAACAAATACAACAAGGACACAAACAACTCAACAAGGATCTGCATTATATTCATAACAAAAATATCAAAATGCATAGGGGAATCATATTCTAAAAAATGGTTTAAAATAATTATATACACTGACAGTATAATAATATTGAT
>JAJOOS010001543.1:0-26649 GCA_029582725.1 Solanum chiquidenum | reverse complement strand
TCAAAGACTCCATTGAAGTTGGACATTGATCTAAAAAATCTAGAAAGTTCTCCCGCAAAGCCATCAACTGAAGAACCACCAAATCTAGAGCTGAAAGTACTTCCCTTCCATCTCTGATATGCTTTCTTGGGGGAAAATAACACCTTATCGGTGATCATTGCAGATGACTTGCTTGAATGGCAGGTAAAATTGCTCCTTGAGGTGATGAGAAGGCATATCAAAACTATAGGTTGGACTATCACTGACATAGTGGGCCTTCCTCTCGGTATTTGCACTCACAAAATTCATCTTGATAGTGATTGTAAGCCAAGTGTTGAACAATAGTGAAAATTAAACCCACCAATGCAAGAGGTGGTGAAAAAGGAGATAATAAATTGGTCGGATGCAGGTGTGATCTACCCTATTGCTGATAGTAAATGGGTAACTCCGGTACAATGTGTACCAAAAAAGGGAGGCATCACAGTAGTCCCAAATGAAAAGGGGGAGCTTGTGTGTATGAGACTGATGACCAGATGGAGAGTATGCATGGATTTCCGGAAGTTAAATTCATGGACTGAAAAGGATCACTTTCTCAAGCCTTTCATGGATCAAATGTTTGATCGACTCTCATAGAGAGGGTGGTATTGCTTTTTAGATGGGTATTCCGGTTATAACCAAATCTCCATTATGCCAGAAGACCAACATAAAACCACCTTCACCTGCCCATACAAAACTTTTTCCTTCAAACGGATGTCGTTCGGGTTATGTAATGCTCTCGTGAAATTTCAACGTTGCATGTTATCTATTTTTGCTGACATGGTAGAGGATTCAATGGAGGTATTCATGGATGACTTCTCGGTTGTGGGTGACACATTTGAAGCATGTTTTAGCACACTTAGGACAAGTTCTCCAAAGATGTGTGGAGACAAATTTGGTCCTAAATTGGGAAAAATGCCACTTCATGGTTAAGAAAGGTATAGTTCTTGGTCAAAAAGTGTCGCAAAAGGGGCAGGAGGTTGATAAAGCGAAGATTGAAGTAATTGAGAAGTTACCACCACCAATTTCGGTGAAGGGTGTTCGTAGTTTCTTGGGACATGCTAGTTTTTACTAGAGGTTCATCAAAGACTTCTCAAAGATTGCACATCCTCTATGTAAACTCTTGGAGAAGGAGGTGAAATTCCACTTTCATGATGCTTGCATGGTGACTCTCAAGTGCTTGAAAGAAAAATTGGTCTACACCCCGGTTATCATTAGTCCCGATTGGTCACAATCATTCGAAGTAATGTGTGATGCAAGCGGCACGGCATTAGGTGTTGTATTGGGGCAAAAATGTAACAAAATATTTCACCCTATTTACTACGCAAGCAAAACTCTAAATAGTGCTCAACATAACTATACAATTACAGAACAAGAGTTACTTGCGGTAGTTTATGCCTTTGAGAAGTTCCGGGCATACTTGCTAAGTACTAAAGTGGTTGTTCACACTGATCATGTTGCACTGTGTTATCTGATGGCAAAGAAGGATGTCAAGCCAAGATTGATAAGGTGGGTGCTACTATTGCAAGAATTCGACTTTGAAGTCAATGATATGAAATGTTGTGAAAATCAGGTGGCTGACCACTTATCAAGATTGGAAGGAAAGAAAAATCAAGAGCTAGAGATCGACATAAATGATTCTTTTCCCAATGAACAGTTATTCACGGTAACTCTCAAACAACCTCATTGGTATGCTGATTTTGCCAATTATGTAGTGTGTGGATTAATGCTAGACGAACTGAACTTCTACCAACAAAAGAGGTTTTTGTTCGATGTTAAGAAGTAATTTTGGGATGAACCATATTTATTCAGAGAGTGTGCAGACCATATCATTAGGAGATGTGTTCCGGAAGAAGAAGCCATCAAAATTCTCCATGATTGTCATGCTTCACCGGTTGGGGGTCATCATGGTGGTGTACTTACAACTGCTAAAGTCCTCCAAAGTGGCTACTACTGGCCGTCACTATACAAAGATGCTCATGAGTTTGTTAAGAAGTGCACTCAATGTCAGAAACAAGGTGGAGTATCCAAAAGACACGAGTTGCCTCTTACGCCCATTTTAGAAGTTGAGCTATTTGATGTTTGGGTAATAGATTTCATGGGCCCATTTGTGAGTTCATTTGGTAATAAATATATCTTGGTGGCCGTAGATTATGTTTCTAAATGGGTGGAGGTTGTTGCACTTCCAAACAATGAAGGGAAAAGTGTTATTTTATTCCTGAAATGCATCTTTGCTAGATTCGGTACTCCTCGAGCTATTATTAGTGATGGGGATCCCACTTCTGCAACAAGTGATTTTCAGTTGCACTGAGTAAGTATGGAGTGAAACACAAAGTAGCAACTCTGTATCATCCCTAAACGAGCGGCCAAGTTGAAGTGTCAAACCAAGAGATCAAAAGCATCTTGGCAAAGACAGTGAATGCTAATAGGATTGATTGGTCTTGAAAGCTTGATGATGCACTATGGGCATATCGCACTGCATACAAAACACCAATCGGTATGTATCCGTATCAGCTAGTTTTCAGTAAATCTTGCCATCTACTAGTTGAATTAAAACACAAAGCATTATAGGCATTGAAAGCTCTAAATATGTACTGGACAAAGACTTCAAAGGAGAGAGTAGAGCAATTAAATGAGTTGGATGAATTCAGGTTCAAGGCTTACGAAAGTCAAGCCCTTTACAAGGACAATATGAAGAAATGGCAACATTCTAAAATCCTTAAGAGGGAGTTCAGAGTGGGAGACTAGGTGTTACTATATAACTCTCGACTTAGACTCTTTCTGGGAAAGCTCAATGTCACGCACCGAGCCTACACCCTGGGCGGGACTGGCACTCGAGAATCATTACTGGCCCCAAGCGAACCCTTCGCCTGGCTTACTTACTCAGTGGAAGACATAAACATAAGAAACATAACTCATGCAATAACTTAAGAGATAATAGCTTAGCCAAAATGGCAACTCAAGTCTTAAACGTATACAACTGAAATTAATAGGACTAAAGAACTGTACTATCCGTCTATGAAGCCTCTAAAAGAGAGATGGATGTCGGGACAAGACCCCCGATCATCCTAACAACTGAAATACTAAAAAAAAATGATTAAAAGAGTCCTACATAATGCAAGGAGGCTCACCAATTGACTCTAAGTGCTCAACTGGATCAACGAGGCGCTGGATGTTGATCCTGGTTACCTGTGTTTGCATCATAATAAGATGCAGGCGAACTGACATCAATACATTGAATGTATGAGTATGCGAGTGGAATGCTAAACATAACATAAGTTTGAAAGGAATCTGAAAGGAACACTTACCTTGGCTTTACCCAACTCATGAATAACTCAACTCAATGCCAAGTAAAAACAACAATAAGGGTGTAGTTTATATAAAGCATTTAAACAGTAAACAACAACTCAATGTATTTAAAGATATGCAATAACAACTCAATTACATAAAATTAATATAATAGTGTGGGAGATTCTCTAATTGAAAACCACCACTATGAGCCTATCGTCTTGCCCACGCTACCAGAATTGTCCTATACTTTGCCGTCATATAGAACGCCTTAACTAAGTGGATCCACTAGTCTATGCTAAAAAGCACATAAGGAGTCCTCTAAAAAGTATGATCCTTTACTACCCATGATGGCTACATGGTGTATAGAGACTTAAGTTAATATGAACTCGCATCCCCATATCGGTGCTCAATACTACTCCCAAAAATATACTTAGCTCATATGTTTAAAACAAAACTTCTTTCTTTGGTTTGAGATAATTACTCAAAACTTAGCTTAAAAGCTCTCTTGGAAATCAGTGTTTCCCCTTCTTATTCAAATGTGAAAACATTTTAAACTCTTGAGAATAGTTAGTTCCCTTATAACTTTTGGAGAAATGAACTCAACTCTTTACTCTTTGTTTAACTCAAAACTTAAGTCTTAAAACAAAGTTAAAACGTTTGTGAAAGACTTTTGAAAACTTTATAAACTTCTCTTGACTTGCTTGTTAACTTCTAAACTTGACTCTTAACTGTCCTTGAATTGAATTATGGATTCAAGGGTTGTGATTTGTGATAGGAAATATCTCATGATGTTTAGGAGTGTTTTTAGATAGCTAAACATGAGAAAAGATCAAGAAATCACTGTCTGAAAGTAGGTCCGTCACGTGGAGATTTATTTAATTATTTGGTCGCAAAATAAACTTTTGAGGCAGAACGGTCCATGACCTCTCCGCGACGCGAAGAGACTTTTCTCAAATCTGAGGAACAGGTCCGCGATGCAGCCCCACTGCCCAGATTCGCCCGACTTTTTCCTTCTTCGTTTTCCAGTCCCAATTCGCCTAAACTCGACTATTCTTGTAGCGACCCTTTCAAAACGATACCAGTACTTAAACAAGAAATGTAATTAAGTACTTGCGACATTCAAAACCGATTAATGAGGGCATACTGATTTTAATCTAGTAGAGGGATTAGATTCATAACGAACTCCAATAATAAAAACAAATTAAGCAAATAACCAACCAGATCTTCATGCATATATTAACCTCATACTCGAGGGTGAAATAACAAGAATATTACAAGCTTCCGAGTACCGAAATCAGCCGGCTCATGCTTCACACAACTTTTAAGACATATAGCAAACTAGTATATTACAAGGCTTGGGTTTACACACCCCAAAAAGATAAAAACGTATAACCATACTTATATTACAACCCATGGTGATATGACCAAATCAGCCCTCAAAATCTCCTATAAATATGCAGCACAAAGATCATGTACAAGTCCCAAGGTTATATAAAATATATATGCCTATATACAAATGTGATCTTCCTTAAGGCTTTCAAAATCTCCATCATCAATGGCCAGCTTCAAGCATCATCGCGAACAACCCCTACAATAGAAACAACTATCGCTAAGCATATAGCTTAGTTGTGTAAAAACTATAGGTTTGGAGCCCTCAAATTCGACAAGTTATCATTCTCAAGTCAAGGGCAGCACGATCGAAACAAAATCAGTAAATCAAGTAAACAATATACAAGGAGTATCAAGTTCAATATATAAAGGTCTAAATGTCAAGAATGCTCATAGCACAACTTTTCAAGAGATTCAATAACAAGGCTCACCCAATATATACATCATGTCGTCACACTAAGCACGAGCAGGTATAAAAAAGGATCAACGCCCTACATCAAGAAGGGTCAAAACCCAATAATCAAGAGAACTAAGAACCATATTAAAAATGGCTTCCTAGTTCGTACTTAAAATGGACAACTTCCATTCTTAAGACGAACTAAAAATCCAGAGTCAAGATGGCAAATGATTCGAACCAAGAGGCATGCCAAGAGTGACGAAGTCACATCCATAAGAAGGACAAGGTCCCAACAAGAGTGCTAAGTGATCAAACAATCCGTACAAGTGGGAGAGTTACACAAGCGTCTTTAATGTATTAAAGAATACCAACACGACAATGCAAAGTGACAAGGGGTAACCAAGGTACCAAGATAAACTTTCAGATATACCAGCAGGTAATAAGAGTACAAGTACAAGTTTATACACAAACCTCAGTTCTTTAGCACAAACAGTCCAACAAAACTCCACGAGTCAAACCGTAAACCAAGCAGCGTATCAAAGCTTCAACTTGTATACAAGGATATACAACCTTAAAAAATGAATTCAATAACTTATTTACTTTCTAGCAGCTCAATAATGATGACACAAAAATAGGATTATCATCACAAGTAAGCCTAGCCTGTATAAATACGACTATGCTCCCAGAACAGTAAATTTTGGCCATCCTAGTGCCTCATGTCGTAATTAAGATTTGAAATGGAAAACGGCCAAACTGGGCTGTATACTCTTCATGAAACCTGTAGGTACCTCTCTTAAGGTTGAAAACAACAAAGAATCACCGCAAAATGTATTTTGGATCAAAAGATAAATTCAAAACACTAACAGTTGTCCATACAGGATTTCAAACTTCAGAATCTACACAGAACTTGTCCTATGATGCGTCCCATATTTCGAATCCATAACAACCAAATTAGAGTTTAACATAAACATAAGAGTTGTACATATACGAATTATATTTCCAAATCATATTTATTCACAGTAAAAAAAGTTCTACAGAACGAGATATACTTAATCTACTAAACGCTATCCAGCTCAAAAACAGGTTTTACTACTTACCAAAGAGAAGAGTGTAACTCGATTTCCAGTCAAAAGAACCAAGATTTTCTCTTGTGATCTTGAAGAACAACAGGTTAGATAATTTTCTAAGGGACTTATACTTCAGCTTAGACGAATTTCCTAAGAGGAGGTGTCAAAATATAGTAACACAAGAGGTGCTTATCATATACACAACTGTCCCTAAAAGTTGGCTGCCCAAATAATAGTGTGCTGCCCAATTGCATACATATACACCTATATATATATATCCTTCACCTCCTTTTTAAAACTATACATATTTCTAATTAAAACATTATGCAAATACCCCCATACAATACAATAAATTACGATGACAATTATTTTAAGCAAGGTTGCAAATATAACATTATTTCAAGTTCCCAAAAAAATGAGAATAAAACATATTGTAGTAATTAAGCAGTGGTTTATCGACATGCGACTCTTGTTCACATTTTTGGGGTGTTACAATTCTTCTCAAATTCTCTTTAGATTTAGATACCCAACATATGTACCCAAGAACCTAACTCAAAACAACTCTAAAATTCGACGTAAATATCTCAGAAACTTCTCAATTCAGTCCAATTCAAGAACGAAAACAAATGCAAGAATATATATCAAGAACATCAACTTTCAACCCTTTTTAGAACGAATTTTGCTGAACTAAACATGATTGGTGCATGGGTGAACGAACCCAAGGCTATGAAAGTCTCACATACCTCGTAGGGATTAATCCTTGACGAAATCCATATGAAAATCTTCAAGAACTCGACGAACTATGAACTTTTCTTCTCCTTTCTCCTCTTTTCTCTTTTCTCCAAGCCTAGCGTATTTTGGTAAAAGCGTAAAATGATCTAATTCTGATTAGACCCTAACTTAATTACCAAAAACGAAATAAAACAATTGGGCAAGAAAAAGACCAGACTACCCTTTAAAAATCCGGATTGGACTTTCCTTATCCAAACAACCCAACTTCCAATGTGCATGTCTCACTCATACGAACTTGGAAACGCGCAAACTTGGCGGCATTGGAAAGATAATTCAACGATATTTCTTATGGTATCTGGAAGCACACCTAACTCATCCTGATCTAGGAGTTATGGTCGTTTGAAGTTGCCCAAAAACAATACTTCACATAACTTAACCAAATTTCTAGATTTTTCCATTCTTTCCTAAAATGACTATTTCCAATTTTTAACTCTTCCTAGTTCTTTCAAATAGCGAGATGTTACAATATCTCCCCCTTGGGAACATTCGTCCTCGAATGAGATTACTCTTACTAGGCTAAGGGTATAACATCTAACATTCAACTCAAACACCCAACAAGCAATGCAAATACAACATGCCAACTTATAAATTAAAGAGTACTTAGAAAAGAATTAGTACCTTGGTCTGGAATTTCTCCGAATTCGAAGAGATGTGGATATCTCTTCTTTATATCTTCCTCAGCTTCCCAAGTAGCTTCCTCAACAAATTGGTTCCTCCAAAGGACTTTAACTAATGCTACCTCTTTTGTTCTCAACTTGTGAACATGGCGATCTAGAATCTAAACATGAATCTCCTTATAAGACAAGCTATCCTTGATCCCAACATCTTCAATTGGTATAATTGATGAAGGATCCCACATGCACTTCTTCAACATGGAGATGTGAAATACCGGATGAACCGCTGCTAACTCTGCTGGTAGCTCTAACTCATAAGCTACATTGCCAATCCCCTTGGATATTCTGTAAGGGTCAATATATCGGGGACTAAGCTTCCCCTTCTTACCAAATCTCATAACACTCTTCATGGGTGATACTTTTAAATATACCCAATCATCTACTTCAAACTCTAACTCTCTTCTCCTCACATCAGTGCATGATTTTTGACTACTCTGCGCTTTTTTCAACCTCTCTTAAATTACTTTCACCTTCTCCATAGCTTGATGAACTAAATTTGGTCCTATCAACCCAGCTTTACCAACTTTAAACCATCCAATAGGAGATCTGCATCTTCTCCCATAAAGACCTTCATAAAGAGCTATTTGAATGCTAGAGTGGTAGCTATTGTTGTAAGCAAATTCAATAAGGGGTAGGTGATCATCCCAATTACCCTTGAAATCAATCACACAAGCCCTCAACATATCCTCTAAAGTCGGAATAGTGCGCTCTGCTTGACCATCTGTCTGAGGGTGAAAAGCAGTACTTAAGTTCACCTTTGAACCCAAGCCTTTCTGAAAAGATTTCCAGAACTGTGCAGTAAATTGTGCCCCTCTATCTAAAATAATTGAAATTGGCAGCCCATGAAGTCTAACTATCTCTTGAAGATACAACGTGGCATAGTCCTCTGTTGTATGGGTACCGGCAAAAAGTGGGTTGATTTTGTCATTCTATCAACAATCACCCAAATAAAATCATGTTGTTTGCGATACCGTGGTAAACTGGTGATGAAATCCATATTGATCATCTCCCACTTCCATTCTGGAAGTTCTATGTTCTGAGCCATACCACCGGGCCTTTGGTCCTCTACTTTAACTTTTTGGCAGTTTGGACAATTGGCCACAAACTCTACAATGCCCTTCTTCATACTACTCAACCAATAAACTTCTCTCAAATTGCGATACATATTTGTGGAACCCGGATGAAGGGAATATCTGGAGCTATGAGCTTCATCCATGATTCTCTCTTGGAGTTCATCCACCCTTGGTACACACGATCTAACTTGATACCTCAATACGCCATCTCCCCCTTGTTCAAAACCCAATACTTTTTGCTTATGAATATTTGCCTTCAATTCAAGCAAAATAGGATTTTGGTATTGCTTCTCTTTTACTTCTGACACTAATGATGATTCAGCCCCATTCATCACCACCACTCCTCCTTCTGTGGAATCCATTAGTCGGACTCCCAAGCATGCAAGTCTATGCACATCTCTCGCAAACTCTCTCTTCTCTTTCTCAACATGGGCGGTACTACCCATAGACAATATGCTTAAAGCATCAGCAACAACATTAGCCTTACCTGGGTGATAACGAATACACATGTCATAATCCTTGAGTAATTGTAATCAACTCCTTTGTCTGAGATTAAGCTCTTTCTTAGTAAACACATACTGAAGACTTTTGTGATCGGTGAACACATCCACATGCACACCATAGAGATAATGGCGCCATATTTTCAAAGAAAATACTACGACAGCCAACTCTAGATCATGAGTTGGGTAGTTCTTCTCGTGAACTTTCAACTGTCTGGAGGCATAAGTTATAACTTTTCTATTCTGTATTAACACGCAACCCAAACCAACTCTAGACACATCACAATACGCAACAAAGCCTTGCGTACCTTCTGGTAAGGTCAATACTGGGGCAGTAGTCAACCTCTTTTTCAATTCCTGAAAGTTTTTCTCATAAGCTTCAAACCATTGAAACTTCACTATTATCTGAGTCAACTTGGTCAAATGAGATGAAATAGATGAGAACCCCTCTACGAACCTTCTATAATATCCATCCAACCCCAAGAAACTCCTAATATCAGTTGGAGATGTGGGTCTACGCCAATTTTGCACTGCCTTTTTTTTTTCTTTTTCTGAGTATCAACTTTAATTCCCTCTCCAGACATAATGTGGCCTAAGAATGCCACAAATTCAAGAAAAAACTCACACTTAGAGAACTAGGCATACAACTCTCTATCCTTTATAGTTTGGAGAACTATTCTGAGGTGACTAGCATGATCTTCTTCACTCCTTGAATAAATTAGTATGTCATCAATGAAGACGATAACAAACATATATAAATAAGGTTTGAATACTCTATTCATAAGGTCCATGAATATTGTAGGTGCATTAGTTAAATCGAGCGACATGACCAAAAACTCATAATGACCATAACAGGTCTTGAATGTTGTCTTTGGAATATCTAATTCCCTTACCCTCAACTGGTGGTAGCCTGATCTGAGGTCTATCTTAGAGAAATGGGTAGCACCCTGAAGCTGATTGAAATTATCATCAATTCTCAAAAGAGGATACTTATTCTTGATGGTAACCTTGTTCAACTGATGGTAATCTACACACATCCTAAAGGAACCATCTTTTTTTCTGACAAATAATATCGGAGCACCCCAAGGTGAGACACTTGGTCGAATGAAATACTTATCAAGGAGATCTTTCAACTGTTCTTTAAACTCTTTTAACTCTACCGGTGCCATTATGTATGGCGGAATACATATAGGATGAGTATTTGGAAGAAGGTCTTTACCGATGTCTATTTCTCTCTCAAGAGGGACTCTGTGAAAATCATCAGGAAAGACTTCTGGAAACTCTCTTACTACTGAAACTGACCGAATAGGAGGTATCTTAACACTAGAGTCATTAACTTGAACTAAGTGATAGACACACCCCTTGGAAACTAACTTTATTGCCTTAAGGTACAAAATGAAACGACCCTTAGGCACTGTTGAATTACTTTTCCACTCTAAGACTGGCTCATTAGGAATTTGGAACTTAACAACTCGAGTTCTACACTCAATGGAGGCATAACAGGCATGAAGCCAGTCCATACCTAGAATGACATCGAAGTCTACCTTGTCTAACTCAATTAAATCAGCCATGGTGTCTTTGTGATTGATGGAAATGACACAATCACGATATACTCTCTCAGCTAGAATAGACTCTCCAAAAAGTGCAGAAACACAAAAGGATTCACAGAGTTTCTCAGGAAGAACATCAAAACTATTTGCAACATAAGGGGTTACAAAAGATAAACTTGCTCCTGGGTCTAGCAAAGCATAAACATCAAGGTTAAAGACTTTGATCATGCCAATGACAACATCTGGAGAGTTCTCTTGCTTTTGGCGACTAGTGATCGCATAAAGACAGTTTGCTCCTCTGCCAGTTCCGGAAGTAGCTCTTCTAGGTTCAGCCCTGTCTGGTGGAGCAACTGATGAAGATTTGGCTCTAATGCCCTGATTCCCATTACCTTTTCGGTTCTTGGGGTACTCTTTGATGAAATGACCCTCTTGCCCATACTTGAAGCAACCTGTGGAGCCATCGCGACACTTACCTTGGTGGGTTCTACCACACTTAGCACCTGCAGGAGCCTAATTACCTCCTTGTGCCACACTACCATGAGATTGGGCAAGTCTAGCTCTGAAATGCTGTGAATTCTGACTATTGTACTCACTTTTGTTTCTAGGTGTAGGTGCACTAGCAGATGATGAAGCATGTCCCTTTTGCTTTTGCTGAAAGGACGAAAGGTTCACATTACTTCTTTGCTTCTTGGACTCATTTCCTGTCTTCGCTTTCTTGTTTCTAAACTCCTCCATATCCCTCAGCTTCTCTTCCTCAACCTGTTGCACATAGACCATCAACCTTGATATATCCATGTCACCTATTAGCATTGCAGTCTTACCTTCCTTTCTCGATAGATGAGATAGCCCAGCAACAAACAAACTCAGTCTACTCCCCATATCCGCAACCATCTCCGGAGCATAACGGGATAGTTGGGTGAACTTCAACCCATACTCATGAACGCTCAAAGAATACTTCTTAAGTGTGAGGAACTCTTGTACCTTAGCCTCTTTCAATTCTCGAGGAAAGAAAAACCCCAAGAAAGCCTCCTCCAAACAATCCCAACTCGCACGTGGTGCTCCCTCAGCTCTACCCTTCTTCCACTGGTTAAACCAAGTCCTAGCAACATTCTTCAGTTGATATGCAACTAGTTCAACTCGCTCAGTATCGGCAATGTGTATAACTCAAATACCATTTTCAGTTCCTTAATAAATTTCTATGCATCCTCAGTAGTGCTTGAACCAGTGAAACTTGGAGGGTTCATCCTTAAGAATTCGCGGATCCTCAAAATGTCAGCCTCTTCTTGTCGATCCCCTCTTTGTTGCCCAACCTGGTTAGTCACAACTTGACTTAGCATCCTTATCGCTTCCCTAAACTCAACATTGGTAACTTCTCCTAGGGGTTGCACTTCATGTGCATTGGGTACCCCTTGCTCCTCAACATTTTGCCTAGAAGGACATGTCTCACTCATTCGAACTCGGAATCGCGCAAACTTGGGCAAGGAAAAGACCAAACTACCCTTTAAAAATATGGATTGGATTTTCCTTGTCGAAACAACCCAACTTCCAATGGACATGTCTCACTCATTCGAACTCGGAATCGTGCAAACTTGGTGGCGTTCGAAATATAATTCAATGATATTTCCTATGGTATCTAGAGGAACACCAAAATCATCCTGAGCTAGGAGCTATGGTCGTTTGAAGTTGCCCAAAAACCATACTTAACATAACTTAACCGAATTTCCAGATTTTTCCATTCTTTCCTAAAATGACTATTTCCAATTTTTAACTCTTCCTAGTTCTTTCAAATAGCGAGATGTTACACTCAAGTCCAAATGGTCAGGTCCGTTTAGAGTGACATGAGTGTTCACAAATGGTGTCATCGAAGTTGAAGGTTAAGAAGGACCTGCATTCAAGGTGAATGGGCAACTCTTGAAGTTATACTTTGGCGAGTGCCAAGATATATCTCTGATTGAGGTGGTGTACCTGGAATATGCTTGAGAGCATTTCCACGTCATTCAACGATGTTATATAAGGCGCTTCTTGGGAGGCAACCCAAGTGTTAGTGTTTTAAATAATGTGTGTTGATTTTACAGGTGCAAGATATTGTGCAAGAAGAAGATGATATTGGCGGATCGCCAAATCGGTTCGGCGAGCACGACATAGTCCACCTTATGGACATCAAAAATAGAGCTGAGACACTGGAACATTCGGCAGAAGACCTTCATCACTCAGCGAATCGCCGATGTGCTTAGGCGACCCAATTTTTCCCGCTCTTCTACTCCATTGCTGATAGCTTAACTCAATGATTGTTCGGCGATGTTACAAGTCCATTATGCAAAGCGCCGACCTCTTCGATGACCTCCTTCATCTCCGCTGATTTTCCCCTTTCTGAGAGTGTCACACACAGGAACTTAGGGAAATATCTGGACCATTGGGCGCACCGCCGAGGCATTCAGCGACTGTTTCATTTTCTCACCAACTGGGCGCTTAGTGAAGATTCCTCGTCACCTTGCTCTGCATGTTTACATACTAGAATTTTATCTTTATTTGTTAGTTTTTGTTTTTATTCTTATTTTATTTATGGGAGTGTCCGTTCTCTACTCACATTTAGGACAATGTTGAATGCTTTTGGTGGAGGTGTGTGCTTGGTCAGTGAGTCCCTTGTGTGCTTGGACCCTTCTGGAAAAATAATTTGCCCTCTTGTGTGTTTAATTGTGGTTGTTCTTGTGCAAATTTGAGTATAGGTTATGAACAATACCGATGACTTGAATGGTGCTTTCAATCGAACAAAAATGAATGTGCGGCTACGACGAGGCCAAATGAAGTGGCCTAGATAATATGTGAACTTTTTGCATCTCATTGTGACTAGATGATTATCGAATTGAGTCTCTTGTGATGAACAATGCACACTAGCGAAAGTTTGGAGTCTTGTTTGATATTGGTTCTAATGCCTTCTGTGATGAGTTTACCGTGAACCATGTGTGATAACACCTAGAATTTGCCCCGTTGGTCTAGTTGACTAAGTGATGCAAGCTCTTGAAATGATCTTAGGCAATAATTTTGAAGAGTGAACCAATTTGACATCATACCTATTTTGTGGCCTACCTTGTGAGTGTGTGAACGTTGCTTGAACCCCCTTTGAGCCCTGACCTTTTCTTGGAAGAAACTTGAGCAAATGAGACCTCTCTCTATCCCTTCACCAGTAATCCTTATGAAGTGTGGTTCGTTTGAATAGCCAACTTAGGCCAAAAGCCTAAGTTGGGAGTGTAGTGAAAAGACAAGGTAAAGCAAGAAATGAAAAATAAGTCCCCCCCTGAGTCATGGTTCTGAGAAAGATGGAATCCCTCCATATAAAAAAAAGATAAAAGAAATGAAAAATGAAAAAGAAAAAGAATGAAAAAGTTGTGAAAGTTACAACAGAAATGGGGTGTCCGGTATTCCATGAGAAGTGACTTGTGAGAATGAGTGCAAATGTTGAATAAAAGGAAAGAAAGTGTTGTTCATACCACATTTCATGAGGATAGCAACCATTGATCCTAAATGACCATACCCTTACACTCAGCCCCATTTCAAGCCTTGAAAAGACCTTTTTGATCCTGAGTGAACTGAAAAGAATGTTAAGTGGAAAATAAGGGCAAACGTATGGGTGAGGTCATGGATGTGTTCATCTTTGAGAGTGTGAGAGTTGTATGCGATTCCAGAACTTTAAATTGTTGAAGAATAGTGTGTGAATATGGAATCATCTTTGTGTGAGGGCATTTGAGTACCTTTGTTGAGCTTGAACTTGCATTTGAAGCAAGTATTGTGAACTTGAGAATCTTTGAGAATGGTGAGTCACAACTTGAACCTTTGAGTGCACAATTGATCCTTGCATGAGTAAGTTGAGTCCTGTTGAGTGCATTCCTGATTGAGTCTTGTGTAGCACTGGTTGAGACATCCCTTTTGAACTGATGAACTTGAGTTTTACTTGAGGACAAGCAAATGTTTAAGTTGGGGGTGTTAATGAGTCCGAGATTTGGACTCATTTAGTGCTTTATTTATAATGATTTAGTATCCTCAAATGCTTATTTTGTGCCAACAACTTATGTAAAACCCTTGATCGTCAGATATATGGATTGATGAACAAATCTAGGACATAAATGGGCAACAAAGACAACACTAGCAAAAAAAATAAGGGAAAAACAAGCCTAATGATCACCGATATCACTCGGCGACTCGCCGAGTTGCCACTCGACCTCCTAAAGTTACATAACGCTGAGGATGGATTAGGAGTAGCTTCGGCGAGCAGTAGTTCCACTCAGCGTGTAACCAATCGCATCGGTGATGGATACCAGGTCGTCAAAAGTACTAATAGAGATCCAAATAAGTGTTGATGGGAGAGATGAAAGGAAAAAGGGCGCATCGCTAAATGAGACGCCGATCACGATCTAGCTCGCCTAATATTACAGTGGTTGGGCTAAGAAGAGATGAAAAATGAAGGAGAGACGAAGGAGAATTGGCGAGTCACCAAATGGTCGGCGACGCCCGACTTACCTCGCTAATTGGTTCCAAACTGCCACACATTAGACTTGCATAAATTGTTTTTTGGAAGAGAGAGAAGGTATTCAGAAACGTAAGGACCAAAATATTGAGAGTAAAAACACTACCCTTGTGGATTTCAAGTGATTTTAGCAAGGTTTCCCATTTAAATTTTGTAATAGAGAAAATTTTAGTTAATTTTAACTTTCGAATTTTGTTTACCCAACTTTGGAAAACGTGGCAGGTATTGAATTTTATCTTTTCTCTATGATTGGCTAAAACCCTAACCTTGGGGGTTTGACAATGTGACTAATTGTTGAATTTTGCTAAATGGGTGTTATCGATTAGTGATTTTTGATGGTCTTGACGGTTTCAGCTTGAGAAAGTGAAACCCAAGAGCTACCTTTTGTATCCAGCTTGAGAGAGTGGATTTGATGAGAGTGTGGGCTGGTCATTTCCTAGATGGTGTTGAGGTTCGAGAGAACTCAATAGAAATGAGGTAATTGTTCGAGAGAAAGTAGCCTTACTTATAGTCCACTTTACCCGCGACGAATTAGCATTATAGGTAATGAGATACACCCATTAAGTTGAATTCGACAGTTGGTTAGTCAACCCCCCAAGTGTTTCCTAGTTATCTCACTGTTTCTTGTTGATAGTTTGAAGTGTGTTGGTAACAACATCTTGATATTTGAGTTGCTCAGCTGCAAAGATCATTGCCATACTTTCGTATTTGAATTCAAAGAAAGCTAGTCTCTATGGGATCGACCCCAACTCAGTTAGTTGGGTTATATACAAACTAACGATCGTTGACACTTAGAATTGGATGAAGTATCTTTGAAACGTTAATCACATAACCATCACCTACCTCGAACAAAGCTTGAATCCTCCTAAGAAACTTGATTCTTCCCTTTTCGGATTCTTTCCGCTTGCTCTAGGTTTACGAACAAACAATTCAATACGGGGATCAATAATTAAGGTCTAATTTACCCGGATTATGACAAACCCAATAACCCAAGACCCAAATTATGATCCTGAGGTGCAGCTAGGGTATTTCCCTACCATCCAAACAGCTCCAAAATCCTCCCCCAACAATAATTACCCATGAATTTACATTCTACCGATCGAAAAATGAATTCATAGAGTGAAAACCTTACCTTTAGCTTCAAGAATGGTTAAAAACTATCAAAAAGTCACCTAGTTCGTCCCTTAGCTCTCAAGAATGGAAATTGTAGAATAATGACGTTTTTGGGGTTTAATTCCGACTTGAATCTTGACTGAGACGCTATGGCGGGACCCATCCTGCCACAATGGCCCCGCCCTAGCAGAATAAATCCCGCCCTAGCAGCTTACACGGAGATAGAACCTCAGAATTCGATTCCAAACCCCTATTTCATAACACACCTTCATCATTTGACACTTAGAAAGTACTCGTTCACGCTAAGATCAGTTTTGAGAGTTCTACTCTCCCGAATTCTATTATGTAAAGTCGTACGGGTTCTTTAACGTCTTAGATATCCACACATGTAATCAAATCGATTATTAGATCGCACATTCATTACCAGATCATCCTAGACCTTACTGACTCCGATTTCATCCAAATCTGGACTAGGCTAGGAATTTTCAAGTTACTACCAAAAAGTTCTCCGGCCCAAAAATTTTTCCGTTGCCTTTTCTATAACGACAGAAATAGGTCGTTACATTTTGTTCTTACAATTTAAGCCAATAGTCAACATAAGAAAGTTAAAATACTTAATTTCACTATTGATTCGGGTACAAATTCTTCAAATCTTTTTTTAAATAATTACATATTTGAAAAATATTGTAAGTCAAGATAAAGAATTATTCAAAATATTTTTTGAAAAAAAATTATGAAAACTATAGTCAAAGAAAAAAATTGTTCGACTCTCTAAACAATAACACCCTCATATAAAATAGGACAAAGGAACTATATTACTCTCTATGTTCCACAATATCTAATACAATTTTCATGCCTTTTCAAATAAAATTTACTTATTAGAAGTAAAAAAAAGAAGAAGATATAAATCACAATATATAATAATTCAAAATATTTAAAAGATAATATAAAAAATCAAAATTAGAAGATATACCAAATTTTTTGCGAGGGGGCAGCACCTAAGTCTTTATTGCATTCCGGACAAACTATCAATTTCTCTTCTTTTACCTTCCTCATTCAGCAATTCTTGCAAACAGTAAAAAAATATTAAACATAAATTAATCAAATTCCATTAAAAAAATGATACATAACAAATATTTTTTTCACCAAAAATGATATATAATGAACTAAGAAATAAAAAGTGAAAAGAAAGTAAAGAAAAAAAAATGTTGAACCATATTGCAAAACTCACCTCTTTTAATCATAAAATCCCAAATTAATAATACATAAAATATAGTAGTGTTAATGACTAGGGCCAAATGCAATAAATTGATCATACAAGAATGAAATAAACAGATAAATAAACAGTTTAATACAAAATAATAATGAACCCCCAAAAAGCTACATTCTAATTAATCTTTTAAAAAACATTGGAAAGAATGAAAAAAAAATCAAAAATTCAAGATCGTGAAATGACAAGAACAAATTATTTATCAAAATCATCGATTTTATTTTTTAGAAAAAGGAAACCCAAAAATTACAACAACCACCTTCATCAGTAGGCTCACAAAGTAGGTTTGAAGATACCGACCGCAGACGACAGAGATTGAAAGATTATTTCGATAACTCCGCCTTGATGAGCAATAAAAGAAATATCGAAAAGAACGTAACAGGTGGTGTAGTGTATATATATATATATAGACTTTTTGGAGATATGATTACCAGGTGGACATACACTAATAACTAACTAAAAAAGTCTTAAGTCTGAAATGTAGACATAGATGAGAGAGAACTCATGGCAGCCCGGAAGAATTGGCTCACCCTTGAATTCTAAATGATCACTTATCTTCTAAGCGAGGTCTGTCAATAGACGCCTGAAGATGCCATGTACTCAAACAAATAAGAGCAAGTGCAGTATCAGTACACAACCACAGTGTACTAGTAGGATCACACGGCTATCCCACTAAGTGTAACATACATAAATCAATACAACAATATAATCACATGCATATATCAAACATATACAATATTATCAATATTTACGAATAACGAACCATTTCACATTTCTCAAGATACACAATTATGACAAGTCATTGGTCCTCTCATGGAACCCAAACCCAAACAGTTAGCATACCGAAACGTGGTACCCGATCCAATATTTGTGTGCCAGAACAAAACAACCGATCCATTCAACAAGCCGCAATCACAATCACAATCACAAGTACATTCTCATAATCATACAATCAAGTCAAGATTCAATGGCATTCATCAATCATATATCCTCATTTACAACAAGTGTGATCAATAATGCAACATCAACATACATACATGTATCATAATGAAGCAAGAAAAACATACATCACACAATCATAGAATCACAACCATCACCTACCTCGAAACAAGCTTTAAGCCCTAAGAAACTTGATCCTTCGCTTTCTGGATTCGTTCCGCTTGTTCTTGGTCTACAAACAATCAATATAATGCGGGAATCAATAAACAATCACTAATTACCTGAATTACTAACAATTCTATGAACCCTAGATCAAACCCGTGATCCCAATCTCCTAATTAGGGCTGTTTCAGTCATAAATTCTAGTTCAAAAACCCTTCCCCATCGATAATTACCCATTAGATTACGTTTTACGGATCGAAAAATAGATCCGGGGAGCTAAAATCTTACCTTTAGCCTCAAGAATGGTGAAAAACTTTCAAGAATTGCCTGGGTTTTGTTCCTTAGCTCTAAAACCCAAATAGTACAGAATAAAGACGTTTTGGTGTTTATTTACAACCTTAAGTCGCGTCAGGCCCACCACAGCGGCCCCGCCAGAGCGACCAAAACCACCGCCAAAACGGCTTGCACAAAACAGTGAGCTATTTTAATAATTCCAAGACCCCCATTTCACAACACACCTTTTCCAATGATGCTCAGAAAATACTGTGCACGCTAAGATCGATTCTGAGAGTTCTACTCGCCCGAATTCAATTATGTAAAGTCATACGGATTCCTTAACAACTTATCTAACTACTCATGTAATCAGAATCATAATTACATCACCCGATTACTACCAGATTTCCCTACACCTCAAAGACTCCAATTTGTCCAAATCTGGACTACGTTGTGAAATTTCATGTTACTACGAAAAAGTTTTCTGACCCAAAAAATTTCCTCATTGGATTTTCTATAACGACGGAACCTGGTCGTTACAGTAGATACCAATCTATCCATCGCTTATCCCCGAGTGACAAACTTAGGAAAAAAAGGCTAAAGAAGGAATGAAGTAGTACCTGAATCGACGAACAATTGGGGATATTTGTCTCGCATGTCCCTCTCAGTTTCCCAAGTAGCTTCCTTAGCTGGACAGTGTTTCCATTAAACTTTCACGGACTTAATCTCCTTGGTCCTCAACTTACGCACATCATGGTCAGGAATTGCAATAGGTTCCTCCTCATGTTGGAGGTCTTTGTCTAACACAATTGAGTCTCACTTAATGATGTATTCCCCGTCACCATGATATCTCTTCAACATAGACATATGAAATACTGGGTGAACACCCGATAGATTAGGAGGCAAATCCAATCTATACGCTACCAGTCCTACTCATTCAAGTACCTCAAAGGGACCAATATATCGCGGACTTAGCTTGCCTTTCTTGCCCAATCTCATCACCCCTTTAATGGGTGATACCTTAAGAAGAACATTCTCACCAGTCTGAAAAGTCATATCTCTTACCTTATGGTCTGCATATTTTTTCTGTCTACTTTGGGCTGCTCGAATCTTATCTTGAATATTCCTCACCTTATCTTGAGCATCCTTCACTAAATCAACCCCTAAAGGTTTCACATATTCAGCCTCAAACCATCATGTGGGTGATCTACATCCCCTCTCTTAGAGTGCCTCAAATGGTGCCATATCTATGTTGGAGTGATAGCTATTATTATAGGAGAACTCACACAAAGGTATGAATTTATCCCAATGCCCTCCAAAATCAATCACACATGCCCTCAACATATCTTCCAAAACTTGAATAGTCCTCTCTGACTACCCGTCTGTCTTTGGATGAAAGGTTGTACTAAAAGTGAGTTGTGTTCCCAATTCATCATGTAATTTCCTCCAAAACTTGGATGTGAATTGGGTACCATGGTCTGAGATGATAGAGAGGGGCACTCCATGAAACCTCACTATCTCTTTCACATAAACTTTAGCCAATTATTCAGCATTATAATCTATTCTTACCGGAATAAAATAGGCTAACTTAGTCAATCTATCAACCACTACCCAAATATAATCAAACTTCCCCAAAGTCTTGGGAAGTACGACCACAAAATCCATGGCTATCCTTTCCCACTTCCATTTCGGAATTGGCATTCTTTGAAGCAAACATGTAGGCCTTTGGTGTTCATATTTCACTTGTTGACAATTTTTACACTAAGCCACAAACTTTGCTATATCCTTCTTCATGCCCAGCCACCAATAAATTCGATTCAAATCTCGATACATCTTGGTCAGACCCGGATGAATGGAATATCGTGAATCATGACTTTCTGCCAACACTTTCTGAATCAAGTCATCAACTCGAGGAACACAAATTCTTCCTTTAAAACTGAGCACACCTTCCGCATCAAGAGTGGTCTCTTGTGCCTTACCAATCGCAGTCTTCTTTCTAAGCTCCTCCAAATTCTCATCTTCAAATTGTTTGGCATTGATCTCCTCAATGAACGTGGCCCTCACTTCAATACTAGCTAACACCCCACCACTTTCTGAGATGCGCAATTGCATGAATTTAGTCTCCAAGGTCTGAATTTCCTTAGTCAAAGGTCACTTGGTTACACTCAAGCAAGCTAAACTACCCATACTCACCGCTTTCCGACTCAAAGTGCCTGCCACCACATTAGCCTTACTTGGATGGCATCGAATGGTGACATCATAATCATAAAGTAACTCCATCCACCTCCGCTGTCTCAAATTCATATCCTTTTTAGTAAACACATGCTGCAAACTACGATGATCAGTAAACACTTCATACTTAACACCTAAAGGTAATGTCGCCAGATCTTAAGAGAAAATACTACCGCTGCCAACTCTAAATCATGTGTTGGATAATTAATCTCATGCACCTTCAATTGACGTGAGGCATAAGCTATAACACTCTTATCTTTTATCAACACAGCACCCAAGCCAGAATGTGAAGCATCACAATAGATAATAAAATATTTACCTTCAACCGATAATGCTAGAATATGTGTGGTGGTCAAGAGAGTCTTGAGCTTTTGAAAGCTCTCCTCACATTTTTCAGTCCATTCAAATGGTATCTCCTTTTTTGTCATATTTTTTAAGTGAGCAGCAATAGAAGCAAAGTTCTTCACAAATCGACGATAGTAGCTAGCGAGCCCCACAAAACTCCTAACTTCAGTCACAAAACTTGGTCAAACCCAATTCTTAACCGCCTCAGTCTATTGAGGATCTACCATTACCCCTTCTTTTGAAACTACATGCCCCAAAAATGCAACATAAGTCAACCAAAATTCACACTAACAAAATTTAGCATACAACCTTTGTTTCCCAAGAACACCCAGAACAATATGAAGATGGTCAGCATGCTCTTCCTCAGTTTTCGAATAGACCAAAATATCATCAATAAAGACTATGACGAAAGAATCAATAAACGGCTTGAACACCCCATTCATCAAACTCATGAAAGCTGCAGGCGCATTAGTCAAACCAAAAGACATAACTAGAAATTCATAGGGCCCATAACGGGTTCTAAACGCCATCTTGGGCACATCCTCAAGCCTAATTTTTTATTGATGGTAACCAGACCTTAGATCAATTTTAGAGAAGACTGATGCACCTTGCATTGGTCAAAAAGATCAGTTATTCGAGGCAAAGGGTACTTGTTTCGAATAGTGACCATGTTCAATTAACGATAGTCTATACACATTCTCATACTACCATTTTTTTCTTAACAAACAACACTGAAGCACCCCATGGGGGAAGCACTAGGACGAATAAATCCCTTCTCAAGAAGCTCTTGGATTTGAGCCTTAATCTCTCTTAACTCTGTCGGAGCCATACGATATGGAGGAATAGAAATGGGACGAGTATCAGGTTCTAAATCAATGCAGAAGTCTATATCTCTATTCGGAGGCATACCAGGCAAGTTATTAGGAAACACTTCTCTAAATTCTGACACCACAGGAATAGACTCAATAGATGGAGTCTCAACCTCAACATCCCTAATATGAGCCAAATAAACCAAACAACCCTGCCCTACCAATTTTCTAACCCGAATGAAGGATATCATCTTAGCTTGCTTAGGCTTGTACAACCTTTCCTACTGTAATTTTCCCTTTTCATGAATTTCTAGATATACAGACTTAGTATTACAATTTAACACAACATAATAGGGGGACAACCAAGTCATGCCTAAGATAATATCAAACTCAATCATATCCAAAATCACCAAATCAGCTCAAGTCTAAAACCCCATAAACAAAATAGGACAAGCACGATACACATGGGTGACTATGCGACTCTCCAACTGGGGTAGAAACATGGATGGGGACATCAAGTATATCAGAATTCATAGCAAATTTTGAGACAAATCACACGGATACATATGAATAAGTAGAACCCGGATCAAATAACACATTAGCCATACAGTCACAGACAAGAATAGTACATGTGATCACTGTGTCAGACACCTCTGCCTCTTTCTTACCTGGAAAGGCATAACACTGAGCCCTGTCATCTTTACGAACCACTTCCCTGCCTGGTTGCACGTTACCTCTACATGCATTACAATTTCCTCTACCTCCACAGCCTCACTAATTACCTCATCGCCTACTTGTGGACACGCTCGACCATTATTACCATTTCCCACGGGTACCACTGCTCTAGTCTGCTATTATGCGGAATCCAATACATGTGGATAGGGACAATCTCTTCTCATATGCCCCAGTTCACCACAGTTGTAACAAGTACGATCAAAAGAGGGCCTGCTGCCCGTTGAAGGCGCGACTCCCTGGCTATCCTGAAGTTCCTAAGTAATTACCTGTAGAGGTGGGCATAGCAGACTGAATTGGCTTGGCTTCAAGCGTTGGCCTTCCAGACCCCAGAGTAAGAACCTTGAAAGTTTCCCGAGTTTTTGGCTCTTTTTGCCAATGCCTTAGCCTGACCGTCTCGCCTCACCCCCTCCACTTTCTTCACAAAGTTTGTTACCTCATTAAAGCTCCTCTATGCATAGGTCATATGAACAGATAATACATGCAACTTAGAATTTAGTCCCCTAATAAATAAACGGATCATCTCCTCCTCAGTAGTCACCAATTGAGTAGCATATCTAGACATAGCATGGAAATTGGCCTCATAAGCAGCCACTTACATACCACCTTTCTCCAAAGCCATGAACTCATCCTTCTTGCGATCTCTCAAAGTCCTAGGCATATATTTCTCTAGAAACAGAGCATGAAATTGGGTCCAAGTAAGTGGAGGTAAAGTTGAAGACCTACATTCCATATAAGCTCTCCACCACTACTTAGCTCAACTTGAAGCTGAAAAGTCACGAACTCAACCCCATGCTGATGGACAAATCCCAACTTATGAAGCCTCTCATAGTAGTCTAAGATAAACTCATAAGCATCCTCATTCTCAGAACCAAGAAATACAGGAGGCTTTAGCTTCAAAAACTTAGTCAGCATCTTATGCTCATTACCAGTCATAACAAAACCCAACAAAGGACGGAAGAAAGCATCATTACCTCCAGTCTCGACCACCTTGGGCGCAGTACTAGCAATAGAGGGATTAGTAGGAGCTTGAGTTGCTTGAGAAGAAAGAAGCACTCCAGGACCAACCAACCCTTTCAAGAATGACATGAACTGTTAAGCTAACACTGGGTCTATGGGAGGAACACTGGTAGTCTTAGCCTGCACCTCTTCCTCTTGTCCAACTGTAACAAACTAGTAAGACCTAGCTATGGCTTGACTAAATCTAGTAGGTTGAACTAGAGCCTCACATGTTAGTTTATAGTCGGAAACTTGTTTAAACGATGAAAAATGGATTTTGAAGTTAGTTTGAAGAGATTGGATGTCAAACGTCAAGAAACGTCGATAACTTCTGGAAACTGGTCATTTGAACTAGTGAGTTGTAAGGGTCTTGTCGGTGAAGTTTGGAGTGTTGTTTGAGGGTGAAAACTTTTAGAAGTTACTCTTATACTTATATGGACATGTTTAGGGTTCAAACGTCTGGGTACAACTCCCCAAGTACCACCCAAGAGGTCCTTGAGGAGTACCCCAACATCTGCCAAAAAGCTGTCAAAACAGCTTGGTTCACAAGACCCATTCACGGCCAGTAGATCAATCTATGGCTCGTGGATCAGGCCTGCAAGACGGGAGCCTCTGAACCAAACGACGGAGCAGCAGCACGAGGCGTCAACCCTCCGATGGCACCTGAAATGCTGTCAAGAAGTCGGCCTAGGTAAGTGAGGGTCAACTTTAAATGGTCATATATCATATCTCAAAACGAATTAGGCAGGCCTTTACCTATCCAATGAAAGTTCTCTGAGTCCTCTTTCCAACGCCGAGTTTGCCCTATTCTGATCTCAGAGTAAAAAGTTATGGTCGAAATAGTGAAGCACTCTCAGTCCCAGGTCCAATCGATGGACCCAAACTATGGACGGTAGATCAAACGATGGTCCGTAGGTTGGGGTCCGTAGATGCTGCCAGTTTTGTGACTTTTAGCTTTAAGTTGGGGGTTTGGGAATTAAGTTAGCTAATTAATTAAGGGCTTAGGGGGTCGGTTAAGTGGTCAAATAACCTCCTATAAATATTTACTAAGACCCCAAATCAAAACCCTATTTCCTTTCTTTCCCAAAGTCTTGTTTCTAGAACTCCATTGAAGACCAATGAAGAAACCAACCTAGGGGCTTGAAGATGGAGGCTTTCCCTTATGATTTTTGTGGGCTTCTAACCTAAGGTATGGTTGCTTTCATCCTTGGGTATTTATCACCCAAGGAGTCCTCTCAAAAGCTTTCAATCTAAACTCTAGAATCTCAATGTAGATAGGGTTTCAATCCAACCCCATGGATTCCTTTCTAAATGCTTTCTAATGAATGATTTATGTTGCTTGTTCATGATACTACTAATCTTACATGGTTTTAACTTCAAAACTAAAGAATCCATGAGTTTTCCCCCAACCCTAGCTATGGCTTTTCTCTACAATATGAATGTGTTGATTCGATTGATTGAATTAGAGTTGTTTATGATGTCATTACATGATCTAAGTATATTTTTACATGTATTATTGGTTACCTTATGAATCTAAGATGAAATTGACTTGGTCTAGGGTTATATCATGAAAGAATCAAATTGAGGGGTTAGATGTGATCTTCTAGGATTGATGAATTTCTTAATGAATGGCCTTAGTTTAGATCACCTAGACATGAATGGAATATGATAGAATCTTGTAGACCTATATACTTGATTATGATCATATTGGTTATATTATTGGTTTATGATGTTCTTCTACCTAAAGTGCCAAATCTAAGATGGTAGACTTGATCTTGACTTTTGGCTTTGAAGGACAATATATGGAGGTATGTTATGACGAAGTTATATTAAATGAATTGTTGATCCACTTAGGGTGGAGGTGATTACTTATCATGTACCCTTTGTATGAATGGATTGATCCACTTATGGTGGAGGTGCTTACTTACCAATATAAATTGTAGTGTTGAGATAAGGTCCCTCTTCCCTACAACCCTAGACATGACTAAGTATGATATGTTATGAACATGAATGATATGTTACGAACATGGCATGGTCTATATGTTGAATTGGATGAGGTGCTATTGTGGAATGACCCTACCCACATAATCCCCTATATGAATATATGATTCTATACATGCCAAGAACGACCTACTTGAATGATGAATGTATCCATCTCTATTGTAATGAATGTTAGATATGTGACTTACATGGTCTAATATCCTTAAATGAAATATATGTGATTTAATCATGAGTTGGGATATTATGTACATGTTGTGGGCCCCCCCCCCCCCCTTGAGAAGTGAGGTGTCTATGATGATAATGTTGTTGTTGTTGTTGTTGTGCCATTGTAAGGACAATCATACACACATACTACATGAATGAATATGAATATGATGTGTCTAGGTGTCCATTTAAAGGCTAGTTTTCATATACACCTTTACATACTATTATGCATGAAATGTACATGGCCATGAAGATATGACTAAGTACGATATGCTATGACTACACATGACAGGTTGATAT
>JAJOOS010001542.1:0-33828 GCA_029582725.1 Solanum chiquidenum | reverse complement strand
GGTGTATGTCGGTTAAATGCTTATTCCAATCATGTGAGATGTGCACTGTGGTTACTCAAGAGGTTCTATGAAGTTTAGGTGGTAGTATGGGATGCCATTCATGCAATGCACGAGTAAGCTTTGAGAGGGCTATAGTGAGTTCTCTGATGTCTATTGGTCTAATGAATGAGGGTGCTCTTAATGAAGATAATGAAGAATGTTGACTCATGTGCTTAAATCTAATGATGTATGCTTTACTTGGATTGTACTATGAGTTAGTTCCTTGTCATGACTTATGAAATGTTTATGTTCCTTATATCGTATGCCTCTTATACTTATGTTCATGAAGTTTTATCAAAATTTGCATATAACATGATTTTCAAATAAAATGTCCTTTTTGAGCATGGTTTTTGCATTGCTATCATACTTATCACATCTGTTATTGAAGTTGAATTGTGATCTTTTTGCGTTATAGTTGAATCGACTTACTTTGGTTTGGGTTGAACATAGGAAGAGATGAGCGTGAACTAGAGTAATGGTAGCCAAGTGGGCCACCAAAATGATATTGGAAACCTTAATGATGTGAATGACCCAATTCAATTGGGTGGTTTTGGTGCAATACGTCTACCTCCAATTGAGGGGAATGTTGTCTTCCATGTTACTAGCACGATGCTACAGCTCCTCCAAATGAAAGGTTTATATGGAGGGCTGGCCCATGAAGACCCCAATGAGCATATTCGTAACTTATTGATGTTTGTAGTCCGTTCTAATTCAAGAATGTATCACAAGAATCAGTCTGTTTCAGGTTATTTCCATTTTCTCTAATGGGTGAAGCTACCAAATGGTTAGCTGAGTTGCCAAGGGACTCCATCACCTCTTGAGATGAACTTACCACAATGTTCAATGTGAGATTCTTTCCCCCGTCAAAGATGATGACGCTCAGAGATATCATCCAAGGTTTCAAATGCTTGGAAGGTAAATAAATCGACGAGATGTGGCACAATTTTAAGAAGTTGGTACTTCAATGTCCAACTCATGAATTGCCAAACTATATCTTGCAGCAATACTTCTATAGAAGTCTTGACTCGGTGAAGAAAGGAGTTACTTATAAACTTGTTCCCGGAGGTATAATGCAACAACCCTATGAAGTAGCGTCTCAACTTCTTGATGGCATGACCAAGATAAATAGAGCATGGTACAATCGTGAAGACTAAGTCTCTCCTCTCACTTTTAGGATGACAAAAGAATACTATACATGATAATAACCCAAGATAATCTAGCAAGAATCATCAATTTCTCATCCAAAAGCATAAGCCCACATACTTTGAAAATTAGGGTTAACCAAGGAACTCAGATAAATTCTTCATAATATCATGAATCAACACTATATTAATCATAAATGAGTATTATCCAACCTATTGGAATCATACCCACCTAAAACCCATACATTGGAAGTAACCCTAGCTTGATTGGGGTTTTTCTTCACCAATTTGGGGAAATTATAGGGGAGTCTATGGGTGGAAGAACCCATAGATGAAAATCTAAACATACCTCAAATCAAATCCCTAAAGCAGGCTCTCAACAATGGACTTTGTTCTTGACTCAAACTTCAAGCTTTATCTCTTTCTTCAATGGATGTTCTTCTTAGAGAGAGAACAATTTTATGGAGAGGATGAAGGTGGGTTTTATTTTGATTCTAGGTTGAATGACTTAAATAAGGTCAACATAGGTCTAATAAGCTTATATAGTTGCTAGGAAAGGAGTATAATAATTTAGGGTCAACTTTGGTAAAGACTAAGGACCCTAAATGTTTTTAACTTAAAAATTACTAAGGCTTCACATCTTACCTCGCCCTTTGCACTCCCATGGCTCGCCAAGTGGACCCTTGGCTCGCCCAAATTTCCAGCAAACTCAATAATGGGGCAGTTTACTAGGCGATCTTGGGTGCCAATGGGTGATTCACCAAGTAGGTTGACGAACTAGGAGTTAGCTCACCCTTTGGTCCAGTACCTAGGCCAATGGGGCAGTTCACTAGGAGATCACAAGAGCCAAAGGGCGACTCGCCCAACCCTTTGGGCGATCAAGTACTCCCATCGCTGAACAACCCCTCAAAGGACAAGGTTTCTTACACTCTAACTTGATTTCTTTGGCCCTTGCAACCCTATACTATTCCATAGATAGTCTTTTAAACTACGGGGTCTAACGCGTATCTTTATGTTCAACTACTAAGCCCCTCATTCAAAGTACAGAAAATCTCATCTATGACTCTACTTCAAATACATCAAACCTTAGAACTCTAGCTTGTGGCTCTAGTTTAGTCTACTAGTTTCCCGAGGTGTTACATACATAAGAGACATAAACCTTACATAAGCCATCACATAAGGACCATCACCTAAGACAATCCTAAGTTATACTTGTGCAATCTTCAAGTAGCATCCCATACTACTACTCACACTAAGTACTCCTTGGAAGTCACCATAGGCAAGGCATATTCATATTCGTTAAGTCATGACAAGGAAGTAACTCATAATACAATCCAAGTATAGCATGCATCATTACATTTAGGCATATAAGTCAACATTCCCCGTTAGCTTCATTAAGAACACCTTCATTCATTAGAAATTAAGCCAACATTCTCATTAACATCATCATAAGAGCACATTTATTACACTTAACATTTATAAAGGAACACACCACAACCTCTCTCAAATCCTGCTTGTGCAATGCATGGATGTAATCCCATACTACCACCCACACTAAGTAGTGCAGTCTTGAAAAGCCAACATGATTATAACACTTTCATTGAGATGACATAAATATACTTCACATCATAATCATACATAATCCTTCATGAAATTGCCTTTCAAGGCCATGAATCAACATCAATCCATAAATACAAACTACTACAATAAAATAGGAATTTGACATGATTCAATCACTTAATTCAATATAAACATCAACAATTTAACATACTTGCATAATCAATCAATTTCCAATCACAAATCACAATTTAGGAATTTTGGGGAAAACATGGGTTCTAGGAATAAATCATCTTAATTCATATTTAAATCCACAACTCATTCATAATTCAATGCAATAATGTCTTTGAAAATCGTTTGGAATCGAACCCATGCCAAGATTGAAAACTAGAGTTTTGAGGTAACATTGGAGAATTGAAATCAACTTTTAAATTGGCTCCTTGAAAGAAACTAAGTCAAGGATGAAGACTATCATACCATTAATGGAATAAACCCACGAAAATCCCTTGAAAAACTTGAAGTTTTGACCTTGAAAGCTTAAAGTCTTCACCTCCAATGGAGGTTTCTAGAGAGAGAACTTTTGGAGGGGAGGGGAGGTTTGTATTTTGGGTTTTGAAATAATGAAGTCTAAATTATGTTTTAATACTTTAAAAACCCTTAAAATAACTTAAATAACCAATTAAAACCATCCCCCAACTAAAGTAGACTTAATAGCAATTTACCAAAACACCCTCACATTGGCCGAGAATTACAGCTTTTATAGTGGCCAACCAAGGACCCCAACCCACAGACCGTTGGTGGGTCCACGCATCATCTTGTCCTGGCATGGTTTGTGTCTGCAGCTCATAATTTGGAGGCTTTACCTACGGAGGCCATCCATGGGGCATGGATGTACCTACGGGGCGTGGTCCCCTTCCGTAGGTCAGCAAGTTTTAGGCAACTTTTCTCTTTTGGGGCGGCCTTGGGGTTAGGCTAAGTGTCCTCCTCAAGGACCCCTATGGTGGTCCTTTGGGATTCATACCTTGACGTTTAACCACTCAACCCCTCAACCATAGCTCGGGACAACATTTTTTACACCCTCAAATCCTACACCAACTCAAACACACACATGTTATGCTCTAGTTTCACTTATTCATTTTACGGGTCGTTATAGAATTGATAAGCATGATTGAATGAATGTTAAATGTTTACTGACATGAATGATTCTAGGTTGAACAGATTTCTCACCTTAAAGGAATCTAGACAAAAATGCTTAATGAATGACGAGGCTAGAGGCGATTACCCTTGACCTCCATATGAAATGATGTAATGTGATTCCCCTACTCGTTAGAATTGAAAAAGAGGCGAGTCCACACGTTCTTACTATGATGAATGGACATGGAGGAGATTACCCATGTGTAACAACCCAGAAAATTAGTAAGTGAAACTAGAGCCTAACAAGTTTGTTTTTGAGTTTGTTGTGGGGTTTCAGGTTGTAAACTGATGTCTCGAGCTTAGGTTGAGGGTTTTAGGGGTTAAATGTCAAGGTACGACCCCCAAAGGACCAACCAAGGGTCTTTGAGGGGGACCCTAAAGTCTAACCCCAAGGCTTCCCCTAAGATCAAAAAGCTATCAAATTTTTTGGGAGCTACGGATGGGACCTACGCCCCGTAGGTCCATCCACGCCCCTTGAATGGCTTCCGTGGGTCAAGGCCCCAAATGTTGACCCTCAGAATCAAATCACGGACCTGCAGGATGGGGCGTCACCCACCTACGGTTAGTAGCTCATGGGGCGTAGGTCACCACTCTGTTGCTATCCAATTCGGCCAAGTGGAGGGACGACTTAGTAAATTCCTTTTTAGGTTAGTTAAGTTAGAGGATGGTTATTATTGATTAATTAAAGTATTTGAAGGCTTTTAAATGTATTAAAAATGCTTTTCCAATTCATTATTTTCAAAACACTCAAAATTAGAAACCCACCTCTCCAAATATTCTCTCTCTAGAAACCACTATTTGAGAAGAAGGATTCAAGATTTCAAGCTTAAGATCTCACCTTCCTCAATAAAGTTTCGTGGAGTTTCTTCCCTAAAGGTATGTTAGTTTTCATCCTTGTTTAAGTTTCTTTCAAGGAGCCCTATCAAAAGATGATTTGAAGTTTCCAAAATATCCCCAAAACCTAGGGTTTTCAATCTATGCATGGGTTCAATTCCAAAACTTTTTCAAAGGTTTATATATGATGAATTATGAAAGTATTGTTTAATTAATGATGAATTATGGTAAATTTCTCCTATGAACCAATGTTTTCCCCCAAAATCCTAAGTTGTGAATTGATTGATCATGAAATTATATTGAATTGTTTATGTTTATACTGAATTACTTGTTGAATCATGTTAATTCCTTTATAAAATGTAGTATTCTAGATGTTTGGGTTGAGAAGATTTGTAAGCCTTGAAGGGAAATTTCATGAAGGATCTATGTAGGATCATGATGTGAAGTATATGTGTGTGATCTCAATCAAAGCATTATGATCATGTATAGAATGTAATGTGTTATTATTGAAAGCATATTCTCAAGTAATACTCATGAATGATGATGATAGAATGTGAAGGATTTGTATAATTTAATTTTACATCTTGAATTGGTAGGCTAAGGGCATCTTGTTCTTGTATAAATGAAAGTAATGTGGATTGATGTATCTTGAATTGGTAGCCTTAAGGACTTTTTTTCTTGTATTGATGAATGTGGTCTTGATTGAAGTACCTTGAATTAGTAGGCTTAGATATCCTATTCTTGTGTATTGACTGTGTCTTGACATGATGAATATGAATCGATAAGTCTATGGCATTCCTTTCATAAATGAACTGATGTAATGACGACTCTTGAATCGATAGGCCTATGGAATTCCTTTCCTAATTAGTAAATGAACTAAGGTACCATGAATCGATATGCTTATGGCATTTCTTTCATGTGTATACTAATGTAATGATGAACCATGAATCAATAGGCTTATGGTATTCCTTTCATAAGGATTCAAGAGCTATTCTAATAATGTACCATGAATCGATAGGCTTATGGCATTCATTTCATGTGTAATGATGTACCTTGGGTCGATAGGCCAATGACATTCCTCTCAAGTACAATAATGTAATGCGAATGAAATGCTCTATGGGAATGGAGGCTAAACACCGAGTGGATATGGTAAGATGGAAACTCTCCCAACGTTAGGTTAGAATTCCAATGAACATCTTTCTTATCACATAACTATGTGACCACATAGGATATTAGTTAGTGGATCCACCTAAGCTAAAATGTTACCGGTCCTACCTTAGGTAAGTAAACCAACCTTTTACGATATGGGAAAGACATTGGAGTCCGTGTAAGCTCACATGGTCTATGTCGGTTAAACGCTTATTCCCATCATGTGAGATGTGCACTATGGTTACTCAAGAGGTTCTATGAAGTGTGGGTGGTAGTATGGGATTCCATTCATGCATTGCACGAGTAGGCTTTGAGAGGGCTATAGTGAGTTCTCTAATGTCTTATGGTCTAATGAATGAAGGTGCTCTTAATGAAGCTAATAAAGAATGTTGACTTATGTGTTGAAATGTAATGATGTATGCTTTACTTGGATTGTACTATGAGTTACTTCCTTGTCATGACTTATGAAATGTTTATGTTCCTTATGTAGGAGTATGTTTAAAGATGAAAAAGAGGAATGGTAAGTTCACTTTTGGTGGCCTTAATGTGGTACTTAGTGTGGATGGTGGTATGAGACGGTATTCATACATTACACAAAGTATAACTTGGGGTTACTTGAGGTGAAAGCTAAATGTGATGAAATGACTTGTATGTTGGTTATGTAATATCTTATGCCTCTTATAGTTATGTTCATGAAGTTATCTCAAAATTGGCATATAGCATGATTTTCAAATAAAATGTCCTTTTTAAGCATGATTTTTGAATGGCTATCATACTTAGTACATTAAATATGCTAACCCATATTTCTTCTATTTTTCTACAAAGTGTAGGTTCCGACATTTGAGTTGATTCTCTCTAGTTGAAGCTTGGATTGAGTTCTTCCAAGGCTAAGTGGTATGCCCTCAAGGATTCGAGGACAAGTACTTTTGATATTTCATGTCTTTCATTGTATAGACTCTTTTAAACTTTTTATTGTAAAGGGTCGTGACCCTACTTTTGATTAAAAGATTGTTATTAGATGGCCATGTGAGACTAGTAGACTTCCGCTGTTTTAAATGATTTTTCAATTGTATGGATAAAAAGAGTTTTAAATTCTGTACTATTTCTATTATCTTATGTGATGACATGCGATGAAGCTTGTATGAGACTTTTCAGAGTCTTGTATGTCGTGTCACATCCGAGGTGTAGGCTCGGGTCGTGACAAACATGGTATCAGAGCATAAGATTTTGGAATGGTTTTTAGAATTGATGTCTCACAAGCCACGTCGATAAGAGTCTTGTTCATAGGTGTGAATCGCGACATATTTAGGAATGAGAGGCTATAAGATGTTAGGACACTATACTTCTTTCATTACTCTTTGAGTCGTGCCATAGAGTTTAGCTCTATAAAGTCCTTTTCCTAACCCTTCTCTTGTGTTTATAGGATATGAATACAAGAAGGGCTAACGCAAGAAGGATGGAAGAGGAGATTGTGAATGAGGGAGTTCCTCCCCAAGGTCCTCAAGGTAACCAAGTTCCTCAAGGAAATCAAGTTCTGGTTGATCCTCCGGCTATGTCTAATGAAGAAGTTAGGTCGGATCTTTTGATGATGGCTCAAGCCGTAACTACTCAAGCCCAAGCTATGACGGCCCAAGCTACTAGAGGTGTTGAGACTCATGTGAACCCTATTGTGAGCACTATGGCTTCTAGGTTGAGAGTCTTTGTAAGGATGAGTCCTCCGGTATTTCTTGGTTCCAAGGTGGGAGATGATACCCAAGAGTTTGTGGATGAGGTATATAAGGTAGTGAATTCTATGGGGGTGACTTCTATAGAAAAAGCGGAACTAGTCGCTTATCAATTGAAGGATGTTGCCGAAGTTTGGTTGACTTAATGGAAAAGCAATAGGCCGGTAGGAGCGGGTCCTATAGAGTGAGAGAAGTTTAACAAAGCATTTCTTGGTAGGTTCTTTCCCCATGAGAAGAGGGAGGTTAAGGTGGAGGAATTTATCAACCTTAGGAAAGGTAGCATGAGTGTGCAAGAGTACTCCTTGAAATTTACCCAATTGTCTTAGTATGCTCCATCTTTGGTGTCTAACCCGAGGGATGAGATGAGTAGATTTGTGACGGGTGTGTTCGACCTAGTTGAGGAAGACTGTCGTACGACGATGCTCCATCATGACATAAATATCTCTAGGCTTATAATGTTTGCTCAAAAAATTAAGGAGTTCAAAATTAAGAAAAAGAATAGGGAGATGAATAGGTCTAGGTCCGATGAGCAAGGTCAACCAATGTTCAAAAAGAGAGCTTTTAACCAAGATTCTCCAAGCACTCGTAGGGTTAACCAAGAGAAAGGTAATGGGTCTCCATTTACTAAACCTATTTGCACCAATTGTGGAAAGAAACATTATGGGAAGTGCCTAGCCGGTACTAGTGGGTTCTATGGTATTGGAAAGAATAATCATCAAGCGAAAAATTTCCCTACTCTTACACCCAAAAGAAGGGAGGCCAAACAAGATTCTCTTAATGGCTCGAATCTTAATGCTCCAAAGACTAATTGTTTTTATGCACTTCGAGCTAGAGATGACAAAGGAGCTCTTTCGGATGAAGGCACGGGAATGCTGATAGTTCCTTATAGTTGTGAATGTTGTATTGAGGTTCCTATGTTTGTCTTCATGTTAGACTTAGTTTGGGTTTATTCCCAAGGGGGAGATGGTATGTAGAATAGTAAGGTTGTTGAGAGTTCCGATATCCTTATCTCTTTCCTTCTATTCCTACTCAAGCTTGAGACCAAGAGTCCCTTGTAGATTGTTTCATGTTTTGGAGTCATGTCTGATTATGTGTTTCCATGGTCTCCTTATGATATGGATGTTCTTGATGAATTCATGTTTAAATGAGAAAATGAGTTTTTATGAATTATGTTCCTCATGGTGATGTGCATTTAGTATGAGTTGTCTATATGATTCATGACGTAAATTGTTGAACATGCCTAAATGTGCTTTTAAGAGAAATTGCATAAGGTGCTTAATGATGTTATGATGAGCATGATTTGAGTTGGAGAAGGTAATTCCTCCAATGAAGTGAGAAGTGTTGAAGTTTTCATGCATAATGAGTATGTAGATGTAGTTCCTACTTTCTTGTGTTGCATTGAGTATGTTTGAGATGAAGTTGATGTTTCCTCCTAATTTTGTGCATTGTTTATGATGTTGCATGCATGATGGGCTTCTAGTCTTGAGTCTTTAATTTCCTAAAGTTTTTAAAGTGTCATTCGAGGACGAATGTTCCTAAGGGGGAGATAATGTAACGACCTGGAAAACTAGTAAGTTAAACTAGAGCCTAACGAGTTTGTTTTTGAGTTCCTTGTAGGGTTTGAGGTTGTAAAGTGATGTCCCGAGCTTAGGTTGAGGGTTTTAGGGGTTAAACGTCAAGTTACGACCCCCCAAGGACCAACCAATTGTCCTTGAGGGGGACCCTAAAGCCTAACCCCAAGGCTGCCCCTAAGAGCAAAAAGCTGTCAAAAACTTTGGGAGCTACGGATGGGACCTATGCCCCGTAGGTCCATGAACGCCCCTTGGATGGATTCCATGGGTCAAGGCCCCAAATGGTAACCCCAGACCCAAACCACGTACCTGCAGGATGGGGCATGATCCCACCTACGGTCTGTAGGTCATGGGGAGTAGGTCACCACTGTGTTGCTGTCCAATTCAGCCAAGTGGAGGGGAAACTTAGTAAATTCCTTTTTAGGTTAGTTAAGTTAGAGGAACGTTATAATTGATTAATTAAAGTATTTTAAGGCTTTTAAAGGTATTAAAACTCATTTACCAATTCATTATTCTCAAAACACTCAAAATTAGAAACCCACCTTTCCAAATATTCTCTCTCTAGAAACAACCATTTGAGAAGAAGGATTCAAGCTTTAAAGATCAATTTCTCAACTTCCTCACTCAATTTTCGTGGAGTTTATTCCCTAAAGGTATGGTAGTCTTCATCCTTATTTAAGTTTCATTCAATCAGCCCTATTAAAAATATGATTTCAAGTTTCAAAAATCCCCCAAAACCCTAGGGTTTTCAATCTATGCAGGGGTTCAATTCCAAAACGTTTTCAAAGGTTTATTTATGATGAATTATAAATGGAATGTTGAATTAATTATCAATTAGGGTGAATTTCTCCTATGAACCCATGTTTCCCCCAAAATCCTAAGTTGTGAATTGTGAGTGGAATTGATTGATCATGAAAGTATGTTGAGTTGTTTATGTTTATATTGAATTAGTTATTTAATCATGTTAACTACATTATCTAATGTAGTATTCTAGATGTTTGGGTTGAGATGATTTGTAAGCCTTGGAGGAAAATTTCATGAAGGATCTATGTAGGATCATGATGCGAAGTGTATGTGTGTGATCTCAATGAAAGTATTATGATCATGTATAGAATGTAATTGTGTTATTATTGAAAGCATATTCTAAATTAACACTCATGAATGACGATGATAGAATGTGATGTTACATCTTGAATTGGTAGCCTTAGGGCATCCTCTTCTTGTATAAATGAAGGTAATGTGGATTGATGTATATTGAATTGGTAGGCTTAAGGCATCCTTTTATTGTATTGATGAAGGTTGTTTTGATTGAAGTACCTTGAATTCGTAGGCTTAGACATTCTCTTCTTCTGTAATGAAAGTGTCTTGACTTGATGAATATGAATTGACGGGCCTATGGCATTCCTTTTATAAATGAACTAATGTAACGATGACTCTTGAATCGATAGGCCTATGTCATTCCTTTCCTAATGAGTCAATGAACTAAGGTGCCATAAATCGATAGGCTTATGGCATTCCTTTCATGTGTATACTAATGTATTGATGAACCATGAATCAATAGGCTTATGGAATTCCTTTCATGAAGATTCAAGATCTATCCTAATAATGTACCATGAATCAATAGACTTATGGCATTACTTTAATGTGTAATGATGTACCTTGGGTCGATAGGCCAATGTCATTCCTCTAAAGTACAATAATGTAATGTGAATGAAATGCTCTATGGGAATGGAGTCTAAGCACCGAGTGAATATGGTAAGATGAAAACTCTCCCAATGCTAGGTTAGAGTTCCAATGAACATCTTTCTTATCCCATAACTATGTGCCCACATAGTATATTAGCTAATGGATCCACCTAAGATAAAATGTTACCGGTCCTACCTTAGACAAGTAGACCAACCCTTTACGGTGTGGTATAAACACCGGATTCTATGTAAGCTCACATGGTGTATGTCGGTTAAATGCTTATTCCAATCATGTGAGATGTGCACTGTGGTTACTCAAGAGGTTCTATGAAGTTTAGGTGGTAGTATGGGATGCCATTCATGCAATGCACGAGTAAGCTTTGAGAGGGCTATAGTGAGTTCTCTGATGTCTATTGGTCTAATGAATGAAGGTGCTCTTAATGAAGATAATGAAGAATGTTGACTCATGTGCTTAAATCTAATGATGTATGCTTTACTTGGATTGTACTATGAGTTAGTTCCTTGTCATGACTTATGAAATGTTTATGTTCCTTATATCGTATGCCTCTTATACTTATGTTCATGAAGTTTTATCAAAATTTGCATATAACATGATTTTCAAATAAAATGTCCTTTTTGAGCATGGTTTTTGCATTGCTATCATACTTATTACATTAAATGGGCTAACCCATATTTCTTCTATTTTTCTACAGAGTGTAGGTTCCAACATTTGAGTTTATTCTCTCTAGTTGAACCTTCGATTGAGTTCTTCCAAGTCTAACTGGTATGTCCTCATGGATTCGAGGACAGGTACTTTTGATGTTTCATGTCTTTCATTGTAGTACTCCTTTAGACTTTCTATTATAAAGGGCCGTGACCCTACTTTTGATTCAAAGATTGTTTTTAGATGGCCATGTGAGAGTAGTAGACTTTCGCTGTTTTAAATGATTTTTTGATTGTATGGATTAAAAGAATTTTAAATTCCATACTATTTCTATTATCTTATGATGACATGCTATGAGGCTTGTATGAGACTTTTTGGAGTCTTGTATGCCGTGTCACATACGGGGTGAAGGCACGGGTCGTGACACCATGCTCCTTATAAAATGATGTTCAGGCGAGTACCCACATCATATGATGAGGTTGTGGAGGCGAGTACCCCCAATCTAAATGTAAATAAGGCAAGAGGCGAATAACCGTTAGCCATTATAAGTTAGGCATAGAGGTGAATCCCCATGTCTTTAAAAGTAAGTATGACTAATGTGATTATGTATGATTATGATTGCTTGGAGTGTTGCTAGATATGCCTTGCATGATGTAAGCTTGACTAGAGGAGGATGACCTAAGTCTTCGATAAGGATAAGTGAGGTTACTTAAGGAAGTATTCCTCTTCCATTATGACGCTTATTATGTATTGATATGATTATACCTTATGTCCTATGTTGACTAACTCTTATGTTTATGTTGTTTATGCTAGCCATAATATTTAGTACTTAATTGTACTAACTCATACTCTTCCCTACATTCTTATCAAATGTAGGCTCCGGCGTTCCCGATTCGCCCACTCGTGGCTAGGTTTCTAGAGGAATGTGAAGTGAAGCTTTGGTGAGTCTTCATTGCATTCCAAGGTGGGATCACCCTATCTCTTTTATATCTTTCTTTTATCTTGAGACTATTGTATGGTCTGCGTCCCAAGATTTCCATTTTCTTATGTTTAGATCGTTTGAGACAATGTCATGTTAGATTTCACTTGATTTTATAAAAGTCTTTGATTGTATTGAATTTTTTTAAATTCCCTCACCTTTTCTTTTAGTTTATGTTATGATATGCTAAGTGACGTGTACGAGACCTCTCGGTGTCGTATACACCTTGTAACATCTAGGGGGTACCCGTGGGTCATGACAGTCATGGGTAGTCGCCTCTAGCCTCATCATTCATTAAGCATTTTAGTCTAGATTCATTTTAGGTGAGCAATCCTTTCAACCTAAAATCATTTAGGTAAGTAAACCTTTCACATTTATACAATCATGCTTATCAATTCATTATGTGAAGTATCTCTTCCACACCATAGCATTTACAATCAACAATTCATAGTCTAGGCTTTACTCTTAAAGCACTGCATCTCATGATCATCATCTACGTTTAATATCAAGAAATTAACATCATATTCATTATATATGCTTCAATTTCAAGCAATTCTAATCATACTTCATCAATCCTATGAGGAGATATCTAACCCACAAAGGTTCCCTTCATGGCATCAACCCAAATCATATAAATTCTACCCTAGGTTTATAGGATAGACATCGGTACATGTAATTTCATCCTAAATATATGAAATTCTATCAGTTCAATCATAAACAATCATAATCCACTCAATTGGATCAACATTCATCATAACCCACAATATTGGAAGAAACCATAACTAGAATTGGGGAAATTCTTCTTCAAATTGTGGAATTCTAGGAGAGTCCATGGGAGGAAGGATCCATGGATGAAAATCCATCATACCTTAGTCACAATGCCCAAAAAATCTTGAAGATTGAGAGACTTGGTCTTGACCTAACTCCAATTTCTTCCTTCTTCTTCCAACTTCTAGAGAGAGAATATTTGATTGGAGTTTTGGGTTTTCTTTTGGGATTTGAGAGAATTACTTAAATGAGGGGGTTTGGGGGTTAAAAATACTTATATAATATGTATAGGCTTAGGCAAAATGATACCACATTGATTTATTTAAAACAGGAAAAGACCCATAAGTCCCTAATTTAATTGTCCAGGCCTAACCCACGAGACCCCGACTAAAAGACCATGGATGGACCTACGGTCCGTCCTGGTCAAGAATCATTCGTGGTCAGAGAGTTATCAGCCATCCATGACTCCCCAAACGACGAGCTGTGGACCCATCCATAGGGCGTGGGTCCTGGCATGGTTCACTATTTTTGTGCGGTTTTCTTGGTGCTTCCCCATTGACCCATGATTGGTCCTTCTAGGGTGGCACCTTGAAGTTCTATCATGTTGTCCTCTATTCTGAATCCAGGATGTAACAATAGAGTGTTGGAGGTTGATGGTAAAATAAAATATAACCCCAAATCGAGAGAAGACTTGAAAGAGTTCTGTCGATGCCCTGAATTACATGTTGTTGATGGAAAGTACTCGAAAGCTATTTACACACTAAAAGAAGAGTTGAAAAAATTGTTGTGTGAGTGGGTGAAAAATCTAAAATTTCTTGGTGGATATGTCTCAAATATGGGAAGGTGTTTGGACATGAAAAAACACAAGTTATTCTGTATGAAAAGGCATGATTGTCATGTATTTATGCAAAGATTGGTAGCGGTTGCATTCCGTGAGCTATTACAAAAAACAATGTGGGAAGAACTTACTGAGATGAGTCTTTTCTTTAGGGATGTCACTTCTACAGTAATTCGTGAAGTGGATATGGTACGACTTCAACAAGAAATACCTATTTCTAATATATTGGTTGCTTATGTGTTGTTTTACAGATAAGGCCAAAACCAAAGTTCACGGTAGGAACCACCCACACCAGAAGAGAGAACGGGGCATAGTTATTTCTGAGGGCAATGCTCCATCACGATCAACACACCCCAAAATTCATCCGACAAAGGGGAAGAGTACAAGAAAAGGAAAGGGTCCTGCGAATACAAGTTTGACGAAGTCTGATCGTGAGGGTAACTCGAGGTCTAGATCGCCAGCATCTATATCCGATCCAGATGACTTTCAAACTCTTGAGAGGAGGCGAGCAGAGCTATGCTCTAAAGTGCTGCATGATCCCACCAGAATACCGGTTACCCCTACAACTCTTCCATATCTAGCATAGACTGTTGAGCAGGCACCATTAGTGCCCCTGGTACAGGCACCTCCACCTCAATCGCTAAACACACTTAAGGCTGTCGTGTTGTAAAATCCCGGATTCTAAAATAGGTGAAGTTTCAGAAGTTGGACTTACTGGTGAAATCCATAAGGGCCAACCAGGGCCCATGGGTTGACCTTCGAACCATAGGTGGGCCGTGGGTAGGTAACCTCAGAAAATGGTCCAGGTAATGGACCACAGTAGGACCTATGCCCCGTAGGTGGGTCCACACTCCGTGGTCCCAGCAACCGTCAATTTCCAAAAGTCTTTGACCAGACGAAGAATGACCAGGACGGACTGTAGATCCACTCCACGGTCCATTGGTTGTGGTCTCATTGGTGGGGACCTGACAGTTATTTTAGGAACTTAAGGGTCTTTTCTGGTTTTAATTAAATCAATGTGGTGTAGTTTTTCCTAAACCTAGATCACTTATAAAAGGATTTTAGACCTCTAAACTCACTTAATGAGGTCATTCTCACTAATCCCAAAAGAAAACCCAAATCCTCTCTCAAATATTCTCTCTCTAGAAAGTGGAAGAAGAATAAGGAGATTGAAGCTAGGTCTATATCAAGTCTCCAAATCTTCAAGATTTTGAGGGAATTGTAACTAAGGTATGATAGCTTTTCCTCCATGGGATCCTTTCTCATATGGAGTTCCCTAGAATACCACAATTTGAAGAAGAATTTTCCTAATTCTAGTAAGGGTTTCTTCTAATGTGGTGGGTTATGATGAATGTTGATCCAAGTGAGTGGATTGTGGTTGTTTATGATTGAATTGATAGAATTACATGTATTAGGATGAAATTACATGTACTCATGCTTATCCTATGATTTTAGGGTTCAATTGATATTGTAACACCCCAGAAACTAGTAGGCTAAACTAGAGCTTAATAAGAGGGTTAGAGTGGTAAACGTAACTCCCCGTTCTTAAAAATAAAGGTTTAGTATTAGAAAGTTAAGGTATGACCCCCAAGGACCAACCATGGGTCCATCAGAAAGCCTATAAAACTGCCTCAGAAGTTACCAACGGAGGGGACCCACGCCTCGTGGGTGAGGGGCCGTAGGATAGAGCCCCAAAAATCAAGTCTCTGAAGCCCGACCCATGTTTTACCAGCATGGGTTGTGGGCCAAACCACAGTCTGTAGGTGAGGGTCTTGTCGGTGAGGGTCAATGCATTTGACCATGAACCACGCCCAACCAGGATGGGCCGTGGTTCCATACACGGTCTGTAGGTTAGGGTTCGTGGTCAAGGCCTGAAACTGCTTTTTGGCAGTTAAACTTAGGGGCATTTTGGGGTTTGATGGTTTTAAATAATAAATAAGTAGGGTATTTTTAGGCAAATTATATCACCTATATAAGGATTTTAATTCACTATACTAAGACATTACCTCATTATTTCTAAAACCCAAAACTAGTCCCAAAACTTTATCCTCTCAAAAGAAAATTCTCTCTCTAGAACTTCAAGGAAGAAGAAGAAGGAAGTTGGAGCTAGGGTTGAAGGAGCAAGGTTTTCTTCTCAAATTCGTTGGTTTTCATTTCTAAGGTATGGTAGTCCTTCATCCATTAATAGCTTTCATCGACAAAGCCCCTTCAAAACCCCAATTTCAAAGATAAAAATCCCCAAAAGCTAGGGTTTGATTCCAAAACCATGGGTTCCTTCCTAAAATGATTCTAATGGTTTAGTTACTTTATATCATGGTTCAAGGACAAGAGTTGATCATTTCTAGTTTCTTCTTTACTTTCTCTTTTGAGACTATGTTGTAAAGCGTTGTGATCCTTATTGATTCTCAATTGTATTATATGGTTATGGAGACAATGTCTAGACTTCTATTTTGATTTTATGAAAAGACTTCGATTCTAAAAAGTTTTAAATTACACATCATTTTGATTACTTATGTTTATGATTATGCTAATGACTTGTATGAGACCTCTTCAGGGTCGAGTACGCCGTGTTACATCTAGGGGGTACCCCTAGGTTGTGACAAACTTGGTAATCAGAGCACAAGGTTTATAATGATTCTAGGATGATGTCTCATAAACCACATCTAGTAGAGTTTTGTTCATGAGTGTGAATCGCGCCACATTTATGAATGAGATCCATAAGATGTTTAGGAAATTTTACTTCTTTCATTACTCTTTAGTCGTGCCTTAGAGTTTTAACTATATGAATTCCTTTTCCTAACCCTTCTCTTGTGTCTATAGGATATGAATACAAGAAGGGCGAACACAAGAAGGATGGAAGAGGAGAATGTGAATGAGGGAGTTCCTCCCCAAGGTCCTCAAGTTCCTCAAGCTCCTAATGATGAGGGGGCTATGACAAATGTGGGGATAAGGCCGACTCTCCAAATATTGACCCAAGACATGATTGCCCAAGTCAATAGGGATGCTAGAACTCATGTGAACCCTAATGTAAATACCGTGGCTTCAAGGTAGAGAGACTTCATAAGAATGAGCCCTTCCATGTTCTTTGGTTCCAAAGTGGGTAAAGATCCTCAAGAGTTTGTGGAAGAGGTATACAAGATAACTGATGCTATGGGGGTGACTTCTATAGAGAAAGCGGAGCTAGATGCTTACCAATTGAAGGATGTGGCCAAAGTGTGGTATACTCAATGGAAGAATAAGAGGCCGGTGGAAGCAGGTTCCATAGATTGGGAGGTGTTCAAGAATGCATTCCTTGATAGGTTCTTTCCCTGAGAGAAGAGGGAAGCAAATGTGGAGGAATTTATCAACCTTATTCAAGGAGGTATGAGTGTTCAAGAATATTCTCTAAAATTCACTAAGTTTTCCAAGTATGCTCCGTTTGTGGTGTCGAATAGAAAGGATGAGATGAGTCAATTTGTGACGGGTCTGTCTGACTCAATTAAAGAAGAATGTCGTGTGGCAATGCTCCATGATAATACGGATATCTCACATCCAATGGTGTATGCTCAACAAGTTGAGGAGTCAAGGCTTAGGAAGAAGAATAGAGAGGTGAAGAGGGTAAGGGCCGATGATGGTTATTCTTCCAAGGGTAAATTTGAGGGTCAAGGTAGACCAAGGTTCAAGAGAAAGTTCTCCAACCAAGGTTCCTCTAGTGCTCCAAGGATAAAAAAGGATAGATTGTCTAACCCTAAGCCTCAAGGGGGCAATGGTGGTGGATCTTCCATGGTGAGGCCTACTTGTTCCAAGTGTGGCAAGAAAAATGATGGTAAGTGCCATGTTGGAAAGGATGGTTGTTATAGTTGTGGGAAGAGTGGTCATATGATGCGAGATTGTCCCATGCTAAAGGGTCAAGGAAGAGAGGGCAAGCAAACCCTTCCTAGTGGTTCAATTTTTTATGCTCCCAAGAACAATCGCTTCTATGCTCTCCAATCCCGAGGTGACCAAGAGAGTTCCCCGGATGTGGTGACGAGTATGTTACAAGTCTTTTCTATTGATGTATATGAATTTTTAGACCCTGCTGCCACTTTGTCCTTTTTTACACCTTTTGTGGCTATGAAATTTGAAATACTCCTTGAAGTGTTAATAGAGCCTTTTTCAGTATCTACCCCGGTTGGTGACTCGGTAGTGGCAAAAAGAGTCTATAGGAGTTGTCCTACTTCTTTATCCCATAAAGTTAACTTGGTGGATTTGGTAGAGTTAGACATGTTAGATTTTGATGTGATTTTGGGTATGGAGTGGTTGCATACATATTATGCCTCTATTGATTGTAGGACTCGGGTAGTAAAGTTCCAATTTCCAAATGAGTCTACTTTAGAGTGGAAGGGGAGAAATTCTATCCCTAGAGGTTAATTTGTTTCTTGTCTCAAAGCTAGGAAAATGATCTCCAAGGGGTGCATTTACCATATTGTTAGGGTGATGGATGTTGAGTTTGAAACCCCTTCCTTAGAGTCGGTCCCTGTGGTGAATGAATTTTCAGAAGTCTTTCCCGATGACTTGCCTGGCATTCCTTCCGAATGGGAAATAGACTTTGGCATTGATCTTTTTTCCGGATACGCAACCTATCTCCATTCCACCTTATATAATGTCTCCGGGCGAGTTGAAAGAGTTAAAAGAGCAATAGAAGGATTTGCTAGACAACCGAGTATTTCTTCATAGGGTGCTTCGGTGTTGTTTGTGAGAAACAAGGATGGGTCCCTTAGAATGTGTATTGACTACAGCCAATTGAACAAAGTCACCATAAAGAATACATATCTCCTTCCGAGAATCGATGATTTGTTTGATCAACTCCAAGGGGTAGTTACTTTTCAAATATTGACCTTCGTTCGTGCTACTACCAACAAAGGGTAAGAGGGGTTGACACTTCCATGATGGCTTTACGAACTAGGTATGGGAACTATGAATTCCTTGTGATGTCATTTCGCCTAACTAATGCCCCAGCGGCCTTTATGGACCTAATGAATAGAGTATTTCGACTATATCTTGATATGTTTGTGATAGTGTTTATTGATCATATCTTGATTTATTCAAGGAGTGAGAATGAGCATGTTTTTCCATTTGAGGATTGTATTGCAAGTCCTTAAAGACCATCAATTGTATGCAAAGCTTAGTAAATGTGAGATTTGGCTAAGGTCCGTAGCCTTCCTTGGTCATATTGTGTCGAGAAAGGGTATTGAGGTAGATCCTAAGAAGACAAATGCGGTCAAAGGTTGGTCTAGACGTCTAACTCCAACAAATATTAGGAGCTTTTTGGGTTTGGCTAGTTACTATAGGAGGTTTGTTAAGGGTTTTTCCTCCATTGCTTCTCCGTTGATGGCTTTGACTCAAAAGAAAGCTAAGTTTTAGTGGTCAGAGGCTTGTGATAAAAACATCCAAGAGTTGAAAGATAAACTCACTTCCGCTCTGGTGTTGACCTTACCGGAGGGTACCGATGGGTTTGTGGTATATTGTGATGCCTCGAGAGTGGGGTTAGGATGTCTACTCATGCAGAATGTTAAGGTAATGCCTATGCTTCAAGGCAACTTAAGGTTCACGAGAAGAATTATCCAACCTATGATCTTGAATTAGTGGCGGTGGTATATGCTTTGAAAATATGGAGACATTACTTGTATGGGGTCCATGTAGATGTTTTCACTGATCACAAGAGTCTTTAATATGTGTTTACTCAAAAAGACTTGAATCTCCGACAAAGAAGGTGGTTAGAACTTTTAAAGGATTATGACATGAGTGTCCTTTACCGGCAAGGCTAATGTAGTTGCGGATGCCCTAAGTCGATTGTCCATGGGCAGTGTTGCCCATGTAAAGGATGAGAAGAAGGAGTTAGTTCGTGATGTACATAGGTTGGCCCAGTTAGGTGTCCAACTAATGGATTCCCCTAAAGGTGGAGTCACGGTTCCCAATGGGTCCGAATCATCTTTTGTGGTGGATGTTAAGGCAAAGAAAGATCTTGATACCTTGTTAGTTGAATTGAAAGAATCGGTGCTCAACAAGTCCGTTGAGGCTTTCTACCTAGGGGGAGATGGGTGCTTAGGTACCAAGGTCGGTTATGTGTTCCGGATATTGATGGCTTGAGAGAGAAATTCTAGAAAAAGCTCATGGTTCGTGGTATTCTATTTATCCGGGAGCCAGAAATATGTACCGTTATCTACGAGAAGTCTATTGGTGGAATGGCATGAAGAAGGATATAGCGGGTTTTGTAGCCAAGTGTCCGAATTATCAACAAGTTAAGGCTGAACACCTAAGACTGGGAGGCTTGTCCCAAGATATAGATATTCCCACTTGGAAGTGGGAGGATGTGAAGATGGACTTTATAGTGGGTTTGCCTCGTACTCGAAGGAAACATGACTATATTTGGGTCATTGTTGAAAGAATGACGAAATCAGCCCACTTCATTCCCGTCAAGGTGTCAGTTTTGGCGGAAGATTATGCCAAATTGTACATCAAGGCGATAGTGAAGTTGCATGGGGTTACTTTTTCTATTATTTTGGATTGGGGTACTCAATTTACTTCACACTTTTGGAAGGCAATCCAAAAAGGGCTTGGTACCAATGTTAATCTTAGTACCTCTTTCCACCCTCAAATGGATGATCAAGCTGAGCGCACCATTCAAACCGTAGAGGATATGTTGAGAGCATGTGTTATTGATTTCAATGGCAATTGAGATGACCATCTACCATTGATAGAATTTGCCTACAATAATAGTTATCACTCAAGTATTTCCATGGCTCCTTTTAAGGCAATCTATGGTAGGAGATTTAGGTCTCCGGTTGGTTGGTTTGAGGTAAGTGAAATTTCTCTAATTTGTCCCGAACTAGTTTATTAGGACATTGAGAAAGTTAGACTAATTAGAGAGAGGTTGAGGACGGCCTAAAGTCGGCAAAAGTCTTATGCCAATGTTAGAAGAAGGGATCTAGAATTTGAGGTTGGTGATTGGGTATATTTGAAAATCTCACCCATGAAGGGTGTGATGAGGTTTGGCAAAAATGGGAAATTTAGTCCCCGGTTTGTGGGTCCCTATCAAATTTTGAAGAATATTGGGAAAGTTGCCTATAATTAGACCTGCCAAATAAGTTGACCTCGGTTCACCTGATATTTCATGTTTTTATGCGTAAAAAGTGTATTGCGGATCCGGTATCCATTATTCCTTTCGAAGGGTTAGGTGTTGATGAAAGCCATTCCTATGAGGAGGTTTCGGTAGAGATCCTTGACCGGCAAGTCAAGAGATTGAGAAATATGAAAGTAGCTTCCGTTAAGTTATTGTGGAGAAATAATCTAGTTGAGGGTGCTACTTGGTAGTCCGAGGCCGATATGAAGTCCCTATATCCACATCTCTTTCCTTCTACTCCTAATTAAGCTTGAGGTAAGTAGTTCCTATTGAGTTTTAGTGTCTTGGGAGTCATGTGTATTGTATGAGTTTTCCATGATTTCCTTATGTTATGCATGTTCTTGATGAAATTCATGATTTGTGTGAAATGAATTTTTATGATTTATATGTCCCTCATGATTGGTTGTGCATTTTAGAATGATGATGGCATAATTGACTTCACGAGGTTATTTAATGAACATGCTTTAATGTGCTTTTGATGAAATGGCATATTGGCTCCATATTGTTGTGTTGAACTTACTTTTAGTTGGAGAAGATAGTTCCTCCTATGAATATGAGAAATGTTGAATTTCAAGCATATTTGATTGACAGATGTAGTTCCTACTTTCCTGTATTGCATTGAATATATCTTGAGATGGAGTTGATGTTACCTCCTTTTGAATAGTGCATATAGTTAAAGGGGCATTTGAAATTTTTGCATGTTTTGATGTTTGATGCATGATGGGCTCTAGTATTGAGTCTCTAAGTGAGTTTGGTGTCTAAATCATCATTCGAGGACGAATGTTCCCAAGGGGGAGATAATGTAACATTCCGGAAAATCAAGTAAACTAAGCTAGAGCCCAATGGGTAAATTAGTAGCTTAATTGGGGTTTAAAGAAAAGGATAGATTCATAAAATAACCTACGGTACTTAATAAAAGTACTTTTTGGTGTAGACGTCAAGGCATGACCCCTCAAGGACCAACAAAGGGTCCTTGAGAAGGGTCATGAGACAGCCCAAAAAGTTGTCTACAGGCAGTGACCCACAAAGGGCACCCACGATCCTTTGGTGGACCCACGCCCCGTAGGTGGGGGTCGTAGGTAAAGGCTGTACCTTCCCTAATATTTCCACTCCCAGTCCATGACCTACGGTCCTGCAGGATGGCCAGTAGGTTCACCTACGGTACGTAGGTCATCAAGTCGTAGGTCCCTCCTGTGGTCTGCCTAGTTTCGGCCAATGTAGGGGTTGTTAAGTAAATTCCTAATTTAGTTAGTTTAATATAGGGTTGTTTAATACTGATTTAGTAGACCTATATAAGACTTATAATGTCAGTAACTAACTAAAACACTTCGCAAAATCACAACCACCCCAAAACAAATATCATAACCTTTCCAAATAATTCTCTCTCTGAAACTCCATTGAAGAAGAAGAAGAAGGTCAAGTCTAGGGTTCAAGGATCAGCCTTTTATCTCCAATTTCGTGATGAAATATTCGTAATGTATGGTGGCTTTTCATCTATGGGTATCTTCACCCATAGAGTCCCTTCAAAACTTGATTTCATAGCTTCCAATTTCCCCCAAAACCTAGGGTTTCAACCTAAGTCATGGGTTCTATTTCAAAAAGTTTTCAATGGTTGATTTATGATGGATTAATATTGAATTGATGTTTAATTGTTGATTTATGATGAAATTTCTCCCCCCCCATGAACCCATGAATCCCTCATAATGCTAAATTGTGAATTCATGATGTGGGTTGATTGATTATAGAAGCATGTGAATTGATAATATCTATATTGATTGAGTTATGGAATCATGATATTACCCTTTATAATGTAGTAATTCTAGAAGTTTGGGTTGAGTTTGATTCATAGCCTTGAAGGGCAAATTATGAGGGTTTGTACATGTTGATGATAACTGTGTATGAACTTATGATTCAGTTAGAAGGTGAAGATCCTATGACTATTGTGTAATTGTGGTATTGTTGAAAGATCATTCTCCCCTTACCGTTACACATGACTATGCATGAAATGTTTATGATTATGATAATATTATTGTGTTGATTGAAAGGCTATTCTCGTGAACACACTATGAACATGATGTGAAAGGTTTACTCACATATTAATGATTTTAAGGTTGAAAGGCCATCCTCGCCTAATGAATCCATGAGCTATCATGATACCATGTTGGTTTGAGCGCTAAGGCATTCTTTCGTGAACATGAACTTAAGTAAAGACTTAACATGAATATTAAAAGGAATTATGCTTAGCATCGAGTGGATATGAATATGAGATGGAAGCTTTTACGCCAGTTAGTCTGGCTTCCCAATGGGTTCCTTTTACGCCAGTTAGTCAGGGTTTCCAAAACATTTATCTCATAAGATGGAAACCTTTTACCTCAGTTAGTACAAGTTTCTAGTAGAAATCTCCTTATCCCGTAACTATGTGCCCACATAGGTCTTTAGCTAGTTGATCCACCTAAGCTAACAAACTAGTTCTACCTTAGGCAAGTAGGACACCTCTTTTTGGTGTGGGGGCATGACACTGGATTTCATGTAGCTCAACATGGTCTATGTCGGTTAAGGCTATTTCCCTACATGACAAGAACATGAACCATGAACAAGAACATGAATTATGAAAAGAACATGAGTTATGTACTATGGTCCCTCAAGAGGTTCTAGTTAGTATTAATGGGGGTATGGGACTTCATTCATGAATTGCACAAGTAGGATTTAAGAGTGGTCATTGTATGTTTCTCCTATGATATGGTGATTTATGAGTTAATGCATGCTTTATATGAATTATAAACATGAACATGAACATGAACTATACTTATGACTTCTTAATGAGCTTTACTTAGTGTGAGTGGGGGTATGGGACTTCACTTATACATTGCACAAGTAGACTTTGAAAGGAGTTATGGTGTGGTTTCCTTATACTATGAAGATATATGAATTTATGCATGTATGATATGGATTGTGACTAAGAGTGACTTTACTTATTATAAGGTATGAACATGAATGTTTCTTTGTCTATGAGTGTTGGGTGTGGATAAGGTCAAGGTATATTATGCATGTTTATGGTGGCCTAAAAGTAGTACTTAGCATATAGAGGAGTATGAGATCTTGTCTATGCATTACACAAGTATAGCTTTGGGTTGCTTATGAAATGGTTTGACTATGTATTTACACTATTGTACATGATGATTCTTAAAGTTGATAAAAAGCATGGTTTCAACTAAATTGTCCCATTTTGCATGTTTTAAGGATTTTTATGCATGGCTTCCATACTTAGTACATTTTTGTGCCAACCCATATTTTTTAAAATTTTCTATAAGTGTAGGGACCTGTTGTTGAGAGGTGCTTCCTTTTTGAGTAAAGGCTTGGATTGACTATTCTCCACACTTTCGGTGAGTCCTCATGGTTCGAGGACAAGAGTTGATCATTTCTATTTTCTTTATTACTTTCTCTTTTGAGACTATGTTGTTAAGGGCTGTGACCCTTATTTATTCTCGATTGTATTAGATGCTTATTGAGAATATGTCTAGACTCCTTTTTTGATTTTATGAAAAGACTTCGATTGTAAAAAGTTTTAAATTCTGCATCATTTCTATTACTTATGTTTATGATTATGCTAAGGGCTTGTATGAGACCCCTTTGCGGTTGAGTACACCGTGTTACATCTAGGGGTACCCCTTGGTTGTGACATTTGTGACAGTTTAAGCCAATAAAGAAGTTTTAGGTTTGGTTAATACTAATGTGAATTTGACTGCTTCAAGAGTTAAGGATTTTGCTCGAATGAACCCTTCCGAATTTTATGGATCCAAAGTGGAAGATGATCCTTGAAAGTTCATCGACGAGGTTTATAAAGTTCGTGTTATTATGGGAGTATCTTCAGAAGAGAAGGCGGAGTTATCCTCCTACCAACTAAGGGATGTTTCTCAAGTATGGTATGATCAATGGAAGAGTGGAAGAATGGAAGACCCGTAGGAGCAGGCCCGGTTGAATGGAAATCGTTTAATCAACATTTCTTGATAGATTCTTTCCCCCAGAGATCATGGAAGCTAAGGTGGAAGAATTCATTAAAGTTCGTCAAGGAAGTATGAGCATGAAGGAGTAGGCCCTAAAGTTCACTCAATTGTCCAAGTATGCTCCAACTATGGTGGCAGATTCGAGGGATAAGATGAGTAGGTTTTTTACGGGTGTGTCCGATTTTGTTTAAAAAGAATGTCGTACGACAATGCTCCATCATGACATGGATATCTCAAGGATTATCATATACGCTCAGCATAATAAGAAGTCAAAACTCAAGGAAAAGAATAGGGAGGTGGAAAGAGCTAGAACCGGTGATGGGAACTTCTCCAATGCTAGGTCTGTTAGACATGGTAAGCCAAGGTTTAGACAAAGGTTTTCCAACCAAGGTTCCTTTATTTCTCGAAGGGTCAACAAGGATAGGGTTTTCAACCCTAAACCTCAAAAGGGTAATAATAGTGGTTCTTATGTTGTAACACACCATAGCTTAGTAGACCAAATAAGGTTAAGTTAGACTGCTACAAGTAAGGGCTAGAGGGCATGACCCAAGGCTAAGGGGCAAGGGCCAAGGCAAGAGCCAAGGCAACCTCAAGCTACTAAAGCACTTCCCTTGACCACAAGATCCTTCACGGCTCGTGGTGGCGACCACGACTCATGATGCCACCCGTGGTTGTGAGGTAGTAGCTCACCAAGGCTGCCCCAAAGTTGGCTCACCTTCACGTGCCACTTCACTACCAGTGGTGAAGACTACGGCTCATGGGGTTTCCTTCACTTCATAGGTGTTTTGTCAAGGTAGCATAGCTACTGGTCAATGGACCACGGGCACCTTCACGGTCTGTGGTGCCCTCGACGGTTTGTGAGGTAGGTCATGGGGACTGGGAACCTCACTTTAAGTGAGGGTTATATTAGGTAATTCCTATTTAGGTGGTTATTAAGTGAGGTTGTTTAGCCTTTAGTTTTATACAACTATATAAGTCATTTTAAGTCATAATACACCCACTCACCCCATAATTTCCATAACCCCAAATCAAATCCCAAAAGTTCATCTTCTCTCAAATATTCTCTCTCTAGAAAACTCAAGGAAGAAGAAGAAGAGGGTCAAGCTAGGTCAAGTCTCCACTGTTTAAGCTTGATAGGCTTTGTATCGAAGGTATGATGGCTTATTAATTCATGGATCCCTTCCATCCATGAAGCCCCATGTTACCCCCAAATGTGAAGATGAACCCCAATTCTAGTTAGGGTTTCTTCCTACATTGTGGGTGTTGTTGTATGTTGATCCAATTGAGTGGATATCGATTCTTTATGATAGAATTAGTAGTGAATTATGTTATTATGATGAAATTGCATGTTTTTCATGTCTAACCCTAGTCTAATTGAGGAAATTGAATTAAGTGGGTTTTGTGCCTTGAAGGGAGAAATTGAGGATTTAGAGATAACTTTTTAAGATTGATTATAAATATAGTAGATTGCTTGAGATTAGAGCTTATAGATATGAATTCAATGAAGTTAAAGTGTTCATGAGATTCTATGTTTGGTATTGGTTAAGATTGAGGCTATATGTTGAATTATGATAAGAATCATTGAGAATGAAACATGTGGTTAGATTGTCTTGAGAATTAGGCATGTATGATGACCATGTGATGTATTACTTTTAGAGTAAGGATTGTGGTATGAATGTGATTTCTAGGTCATTGAGAGTAAAAGCTAAAGTGAATGAACTAGGAATGTTAAGGCTTGTGAGACATTGAACGTAAAAACCATTACCAAAATCTTATGCTCTAATACTAAGTTTGTCACGACCCGAGATCACCCCCTAGTCGTAACACGGCGTACTCGACCCGAAGGGGTCAAATACAAGCCTCTTAACATTCATAACATTCAATACGTAGAAATAGTATGGAATTTAAATCTTTTCTTTAATAAATTCAACATCAAAAGACATTTCATGAAGCAACGGAAATACTAAGTCTCACATGGCCATCTTAGACAAAATTTATGAGATAGGGTCACGGCCGTTCACAATTGAAGTCTTAACAATACTCTCAAAATAAGAAAGAACTAGAAACAATAAAAGTCTTTATCCTCGACATATGAGGACATACCAAAAGAGGTCTTGAGAGAACTCTAATTCCAAGCTTCAAACCTAGCTAGAATCGATCACTTGCCGGAACCTATACTTGTAGTAAAAATAAGAGAATATGGGATAGCACACAAAAATGTACTAAGTATGATGACCATGCAAAAACATGCTTTAAAAGGGACATTTTATTGTAAAGTCATGCTAATATGCCATTTTTGATAAAAAAAACTTCATATACATGATAATAGAGGCATAATAATCAACACAACCAACATACAAGTCATTATCCAAATTAGAAACATGTTCAACACATATAACCCATTTCCTTTACCCTGATCATTCACCCTAAGCAACCCTGAAGTAACACTTTGTGCAATTTATGGATAGCGTCCCGTTCCACTATCCACACCAAAGCATCACCCTAAGGTCACCAAAGGTAAACTCATTATACAACCTTTTCATCCTTACACAATTAGTCACACATAAGAGATATAAACATTTCATAAGACATGATTATCTCATATGGACCATCAACTAAGATAACCTCTAAGTCCTACTTGTGCAATGTGCAAGTAGCATCCCATACTACTACTCACACCAAGTATTCGTTTGAAGTCACCCTAGACAATGCACATTTACAATCAATAAGTCATAACAAGAAAGCCATTCATTATACAATACAAGTATAATATGCATCTTTACATTAAGAATTTAGGAGTCAACAATATTCATCATGTTCATTTAGGATATATTCATGCATTGAGAGGACTTCACACATTAGTCATTAAGACTTAGGGCACTCACCCATGCCCTTTCAAAGCGTACTAGTGCCATGTGTAGATAGCATCCCATACTACTACCTGATGAGTCCACAGATTGGACTCATTTAGGGCTTTATTATAAAAGAAATAGTGTTCTCAAATGCTTATTTTATCTCAATATCTGATGAAAATACTTAAGTTTTAGGTATTTGAAGTTTTACTGGAAGCACAAAAACTTAGGCGCAAAAAGGAACAAAAAAGCTTAAAAGAACAAGAAAATAAAGGCCTGAGGTTCGCCGAGTTCACTTGGAAAATCGCCGAAGGGTCTCACTTCGCCTTTTGTTCAAGTGTGCTGAGCCCTGAAGGAAAGGATCAAGTTGGCAGAAAAATGGAGCAGTCAGCGTGTCACCAAATAGTTCCGCGAAGAAGTACTATGTCACCCAATCACACGGAGCCGATGCCGAAGGAGGGTGCAAGATGGCGAAGAACTACACCAAAAGGCAAATCACCGAGTTGATCGGCGATTCTGACTAATGTCGCCGAGTGATCAACCACATCACATATTTTTGAAAAATATAAATACTCGTTGAGAGTTATAGCTTAGTATCAGATTTTAGTATTATATTTTTATTATCAGATTTTAGGTCTAGTACTATTTTTATTTTACTCTCAAGTTTGGAGATGGTTTTGAAAACTTGAAGAAAGGAGTTCATCTTCCCCAAGTTGGAAGTGGGTCTTCTCTATTCATCTTCCTTTGCTTAAATCAAGATTTAATTTCTTATACCCATTTGATTTCACTATCATTTTAGGTTTATTTTGTTATTTCTTGTTGTGTTGCTAAAACCCCCCATTCTTGGGGTGTGATTTAGCAAATATGTGTTGATATTATTGTTGGGTCTTTCTTGCTGGTAGGTTAGATATATTTTAATGGTGATTTCATCTATGGTTGTGGTTTAAGTTAGTGGGTTTGTAGTTGAAAATACAAAGCCACCCATGTGTTTTCGGCCTTCCCAAGAGGGAGGTCGCGAAACCAAGACCACTAGACTGATTGCCTAAAGAGTGGGTCGTATGAGGTTCAGCCCGAGAGGGTGAGCCCTAGTCCCATATCCTAACACTCAGCTCGAGAGAGTGAGTGGGGTAAGGCGTAGGCTGGTCTTCATGCGGCAAATGGGTGTCCGAGAGGAACGTATTTGAAACGGGGTAAGTTGTCCGAGAGGGAACTTATTTCCATCTAAAGCTTAACCTAGTCACTATTATCTTGCAAATTTTTTATCGAAATCATGTACCCAACTACATATCTCAACTTGTATTGCGGTCACACCCCAAGAACTCGTCCCCATATTTGATTTTCTTGTTATTTTCATTGGTTTTACTTACTTGTGAAAAAATCCCCTATTTAAAGTATTATGTTAGACGGCTTCAGACAAAAGTGTAGAAAGACTTCCGCTTCGTTTTATAAACACTTTGATTGTATGAAAAAGGTTTTAAAAATCGGCACTTTTCTAGTATCTTATGTGATGATATGCTAAGGGATTGTATGAGACTCCTTCGGCGTCAAGTACGCCATGTTACATCTAGGGTGTACCCATGGATCGTGACAAACATGGGAATCAGAGCACAAGGTTTAGAATGGTTCTAGGATTAACTCATACTACGTCTAGTAGAGTCTTGTTCATAAATGTGAAGCACGCCACATTTATGAATAAGAGGCTATTGGATGCTTAGGAAATTGATTTAACGTATCAGGACACTTCTTCAAATTCTATGTGCCAACGATCGTTAGTCATAATATAACTCAACTAAGTGAGTTGGGGTCGAATCCCATAGGGAGTGGTGCGTGCTTAAGATTCAAGAGACAAGTACAAATATGTTCAAGTCAATCATAGGTAAAAACATTTACGAATAAAAGCAGGGTTCAAGTTAAGGGGTGACACAAGTGTCAAATAACAGGGGATTGTAATTATCAACTACAACAACAACAAATAATACTAAGGAACAATTAAAGAGATGGGTTCTTGGGATGTGATTGGATTATAAGCTGAGGTAGACAAATGGGTGATTGCAACTGATAGTAAATAGCTGTAAATCAGTGAATAAGCTATATTTTAATGGGGAATAAACTTTCTCTCAAACAATTTACCCTGAATCAAATTGGTTTCTCTCGAACACCAATAAGCCGTGATTATGAACAACCTACACTTTAGTCCATTCACTCTCTCGAGCTGAATGTGTGGCAAATGGTTTAGGATTCACTCCCTAGAGCTGAACACATGACAACCCAATACCCATAGACCATCAATTCAGTAATCTTGGTTATAAAACCTCTCTCTCAAGCAAGCCAAAAACACGAAGGTGGTGGTGCATTTCCAACTACAACCCTTTTAAATTAAGCCACAATTACTGGATGAAATAACTTTTAAACATCATTTAAACTATCAATTAACAATACCCAGCAGCTAAATCAACCCATAATGACATAATCACACCCCAAGAATTGGGGTTTTATCTAGACATCATAGAAAGATAAAAATTGTTACCAAATTGTGTTTCCATCAACGGGGTAAGATTAATTTCGTCTTTACAAAGGTCAAGGTTGAAGAATCTCAAAGACCCACTTCCAATTTCTCAAAAATGGAAATCTTCAAAGCTAAGGAAAATATTGTCTTAATACTCTCAGTTCTAAAACTTCAAAACTGAATGATAAAATTCTATAACGAAAAACTCCTTGATAAACTAAGAATTTTAAAATGTATTTTTAGTCGCCAAAAATATGCTCCGAAGGACAATTCGGCGCGGTAAGTCGGGATCGCCGATCAACTCGGTGATCCGCCCTTTTGTCAGTTCCATCGCCTTTTTGCTTTGGCCTTCAACATCCTCTAATTCTATAACTTTGGGGGATCTAACACTGCATTGCGGAAACGTTCGGCGACACACCGACTGCACCCTTCTATTGCCGACTTGATTTTATCCTTCAGGGCTTGGCAAACTGGAACTTTAGGCGAGATCATAGCCATTTGAAGACTCCCCCAATAGGTTAGGCGGTCACTAGACCTTCTTTTCTTCGTTCTTTTAGTTGCCTTGTTCCTTTTTTGTTCATTAGTGTCCATGCTTTGTTCCTCAATGCAAATACCTAGAAATCAAGGATTTACATCAGTTATTGGCACAAAATAAGCATTTTAGAACACTAAATCTATTATAATAAAGCCCTAAATGAGTGCAAATCGTGGTCTCATCAACACCCTAACTTAAACTTTTGCTTGTCCTCATTTAAAACTCAAGTTCAGCTGTTCAAAAAAGATGTCTCAAATAGTGCTACACAAGATTCAATCATGAATGCACACACAAAGACTCAAATTACTCATGCAAGGATCAATTGTGCACTCAAAGATTCAAGTTGTGACTCACCATTATCAAAGATTGTCAAGTTCATAATACTTGCTTCAAAAGCAAGTACAATCTCAAAAAAGGTACTCAAATATCCTCACACAGAGAATGATTCCATATACATACACAATGTTTCAACAATTTATAGCTTCGGAATCAACATACTCACAAAGATGAATACAATGCATGACTTAACCCATAGATTTTCCCTTATTTTCCAACCAACAATTGTTTCTACTCACTCAAGATAAAAAAAAAAGGTCTTTTCAAGGCTTGTAACGGGGCTGAGTGCAAAGGTATGATCATTTAGGCTCAATGGTTCTAATCCTCATTAAATGTGGTGTGAACAACACTTTCTTTCCTTTTTTTCATCATTCTCATTCGTGCTCACATGTCACTCAATTATTCATCTTCCATGGACTGTTGGACAACCCATTTCTTTTTGCATTTTCACAACTTTATTCCACAACTTTTCAATTCCTTTCTTCTTCTTTTTATATGTAGGTGTTCCATCTTTCTCAAAACCATGGTTCAAAGGGGACTTCGTTGCACTTCCTTATTTAGCTTCTCTTTTCACCACACCCCCAACTTAGCCTTTTGGCCTAAGTTGGCTATTCACACAAACCACAAATCATGAGGATTTTGGCTTAAGTTAGCCTAAGGTTAAAATTTCATCAAGTTTCTTCCAAGAAAAGGGTAAAGCTCAAAAGGGTGTACAATGGAAGTTCACACACTCACAAGGTATGCCACAAAAAGAGGTATAATGTCAAATTGTTTCACACTTTTCAAGGTTGCCGAAGATCATCTCAAGAGCTTTGAATCACTTAGTTAACTGGAAAAATGGGGCAAATTCTAGGTGTCATCACACATGGTTCACCGCAAGCTCATCACACAAGGCATTGACACCAATGTCAATCAAGACTCCACACTTTCGCTAGTGTGCAATGTTCATTACAAGAGACTCAATTTGATACTTGGCTAGTCACAATGACATGCAAAAAGTTCACATATTGTCTATGCAACTTCATTTGGCCTCATCATAGCCGCACATTCATATTTGGTCGATTATGAGCACTATTCAAGTCGTCGGTATTGATCAAGACCGATACTCAAATTTGCAAGAGAGTAGCCACATTCAAACATAAATAAGGGGTGGCACAAAATATTTTGGAAGGGAAAAACAAGGGCTGAATTATCCACACAATGCAGTATTAACACAATATATACCACAAAAACCCAATGTATGAACAAAGCAATAATCACAAAAGGTGGGCCTCACCCCACCACAAATAAAAACCATTTGTCCTCAAATGCAAGCAAAATAATATCCAAAAGTCAAAATGTAAGACAGAGAGGGAGGTAAAAAGGAATCATGTCTACTCAATCGCTCTATTTGTATGGGCATCAGTGCCCGATGTAGTGCTCAGAACTTGGGCATCAGTGCCCGGAGTTACCTATGAAGTACCACCATCCCCATTAGGATAACCTATAGGTGTGTCTGCCAATGAACACTGCACAACTGCATCATCATGGCCTCCTCAGTCTCTGTAAGGCCCTCGTAAGAAACCTTATCAGCAGCCTAAAGCATCTCCTCATCCATCTCAGCCTCAGACTCAGGGTGACCTGTCTCCTCAACTCTAACCTCATCTCCGATGGTAGCCAGAGGCAGCTCTAGCACATCTGGAATCTCCACCATCCTGAAAATCATGGACTTGTCGGTGGACTTCAGCTGATCCACATCACTCCTCATCATGGCAATAGCATCTTTTAAAGTCGTCACCTCCTCGGTTGCCCCTTGGCCATGCTCACACACTGCTATCCTAGTTGCAAGTGCATCAATGGTAGCGCTCAATGGTGCCACAACATCAGCCAGGGTGTCTGAATTATGCTCGGAATGGAGGACTCAAGTCTGGTAGTAAGACAATCGGTAGAATGGGTTAGCTGCCCCATCTGGAGTAATGTTGTCACACCCCAAACACAAGGGGCGCAACTGGCTCCTAATGCCAAAACTCAGGCCCGAGCCGACCCCGCTGAACCATTTGCTACTAGCGCATGGCAACCACACACAATCAAGAAATCAAACAAGTATATCTTTGCTTAAAATTAAGCCATCGACCGGTAAGGCCCCTGCCAACTGATCTATAAAAGAAACAGCTACTCCCAGAAGATCATAAAAATAAATAGCCAACTAGCACAGAAGTCCTGATTGGGCCGTCGAGGCCACCATGATATCTATACCAAAACTAAAGCAGGTATATATCAATACAATACATCAAACAGCTCACAAGCTTCAGCAAACCAACCACATAGGCC
>JAJOOS010001541.1:0-62525 GCA_029582725.1 Solanum chiquidenum | reverse complement strand
TAAATAAGCACTGGAAAGTTGAAGTTACACAGTATACTAGTTTTGTCAAAAATAAATAAATTGATATAGTTCAGTCAAATATTAAATCAAAATATTAATAGATGTTATCAGTGGAAGATAAAGAAAATAGCAATGGTTACCTTATCCCTCTCAAGCGATTACTAGGAGGTTCTATTGGTGGTATGGTAACTGGAGTTCTCACTGATGACCTACTTGGTTGCAGTATTGCTCCAGTTGTTGTTGCTGCTGCTGATGTACGAACAGACATCGAGGAGGGTCTTCCAGTAGACGATGAACGAACAGAAGGAGTGTGATCCATAAAGTTCCGACCTAACTAAACATGATAGCATCTAATTACCATCAGAAAAGAAACCTTAAGCAAAGTATTTGTATGACAAGTTATAAAGCATTAGTAGTTTATAAAAAGAAGTTACTAATAGAAATGTCTTCTAGAAAGTGGATCCCACAAGTCCCCAGACTTGATTCTTCTGCAACACAGAAATCTCTTCAGATAGAAACCAAATTTTCAATTCATTTTCTTTTGCTGGATAAGAGAAGCCAATTTTTCATTATCGCCACACCCCATAGCATGTGTCTTCATGGATTTTTCTCCACCCCCACCCCCACCCCCACCCCACACATTCCCACACACACCCCGCGACTTCTGTATATTCTGGCTGGCAAGATGAGAGGTGAAATAATAGCCTTTGGCTTTCAGATTTTAGAACAAAATATATCAAGAGCAAAATTATTTCATTGAATCTTGAGCCAGCGGATGAAAAGTCAAATGAAAAACCACATCAGTGCACTTTCCCTCATAGTCAAGCAATGTTGGCATATGTTTCCAGTCAGAAAATTATTGCCTAAGAAAAGGGTTGACCTGCAAATATTTTTTTACCTCCTCTAATGAACTATTTTTCTTTTTTCATCAAGAATTTGATTGACCAACCGATTCCAATCCAAACAAATTCAACTAAACACAGTTTAAGAATCGAGAATCATTCATAATCTCACATCAAATCATGCAACAGTTAGTAACTATGCAGAAAATTTAAAAGATAATAAAAATTACCGAAGGGGAAGGAGATCTATTGGGCTTGGCTAGTGAAATAGCCGACAAACCACTGTTCTTGTTATTGCTATTACTCCGATTGTCGTTAGTAGAGAAAGCAGCTGTAGGAGGCCGAAACCCTAGATCATCATCATCTTCTTCTTCATCAGGCCTATGAGAAGAAGCCATAACTTGTGCCAAACGCTGAGCAGCAGCCTTGGCGGCGACATTCTGAGTCCTCTTTATAGTAGACATTCCTGTCACCGTAGGAGGCAATCGAGCACGGGGATGAGCCGGCGATCCCGCCGGCGACGATGAACCTGTACTACTTGATCCTCCACTCCACTGCCGAGCGTACACCGGACTTCCCGTCCTCCGTCGATCCATCTACTCCGTCGAAACTGTAAGTGAATTTTGAGAAGTTTCTAGATTTCCATGGAAATCGTTAGGACCTAGATTTTCTCTCCGATGGAAGATCGGGAGAAAGAAAGAGATTTGACGGATAAAAAGACGGCGTCAAACTTAAGTCGGAAAAAGTATCAATAAATAGAAAATGAAACGCGTATCGCGGGAGAGACGATTGAAACGGAAAAGAATGACCGTTCGAAAAAATAGGTAACTCGGATTTCAGTTACCGTCAAATGGACCTTGAGCTACTATATGTTCTTTTTTATTTTCATCTCGGCGGTGAAGACCCTATGTATTAACGGTAGATGGGGGGGGTTGTATTCAATTCGAGATTTTTAAATTTATTGTATTTGATAATACTATATTGAAGTTGTAGCATATTATAATATAAAGATATAATATAATGTCTTGTACCAAACTTAAACTCGTAAGTCTAAAATTTTACTCTCGAATATCATACCGAATATCAAATTACTAAAAAATTTAATTTGGTTTGATAATTTATTTTTCGGTATGTTATACCCATCCTAATTAACGGAGTTTCGAATAAGTGACAATCGAAGAACAAAAAATTACGAAAAATAGTGTAAGAACTATTGGTAAAAGATAAAGTTTAAGCGAGAAAATCAAATCTATTTAACAAGAAAACGAGAGAATGTTCAACTACCAACTAACCTACAAATCTTATTCGCATAAGGTCGTATCCTCGATAGCCGATAAGCTCAAGATGTGTTAATATTCTGCTTAATTACCTCCTTCAATCCTTCTTTGATATGTCTTTACCTCTCGTAACAGCTGACGACATTGTCAATCTCTTACACCTTTTCACTAGTATATTTGTAGTTCTTCTTTTCACATGTCCAAATATTTTCATACTCGCTTCCTTCATATTGTTCATCACAAATATTACTCTCATTTTATCTTGATAATAATCTTTTTATATTGTAAGATACTATTAAATTATCGATCAGAATAACTATGAATAACTTAAGACATTTTTAAAAATATGAAGAAAATATTGGATATCAAAAAGTTTAAAACAGAATATGTAATGATTTTCTAGTTCTATGTGATTACGTGAGAAAACTAAATCGATGTTTTAATTTTATTGACTTAGGACCAGGCTTTACTAAAAATCCTCTTTTTGATTTTTCATTTTGGTTGAAAATTAAAGGACAGTGATTTTCGTGACTTGAAGAGTTTGTTTATGAATTGTTCGTATTTGATTTAAAAGTGACGTACAAAAATGACATGTCAAAGCTTTAGCAGTTGCTTGTTTCAATTTGGTACATCTTCTAAATTAATGTTTTAATTATTTTTTTCTTAAAATTAAACTTGTCAATATTATTATTATTATAAAAATAATATAAATCCGCCTAAATATATTCCCTCTGTCATATTAGATGGTCACTTTCTAGGAATTTCCACTTTCTATTATGTACGGTGATTAAAAAAATATTAATAAATTAATCAATTTCATTATTTTGCACTAAGTTCATATAAATTAGCCTCTTGAAAAAAAAAAGAATTCTTAGATCTTCAAATTTTGTAAGGGTAGAATGGGAAAAACAAAATTAATTCTACCATGATTTAGTAAGTGACTAAGTACTCCCTCCGTTCATATTTATATGTCTTACTAAAAATGAATGTTCCTTAATACTTGTCATTTCACAAAATCAATGCATAAATGACATTATTCTTCCTACTTTACCCTTGAGAGTTATTAGAGTCTGTTTGGAAAGTCACCTAGTAATTAGAATTGGTTTAATTACTAGGGTGATAATTATCAGCCTAGTAATTACACAGTCTAGTAATTACACTGACAAGTTTGTTTGCCTCAGTGTAATTACACTGTAATTACACATATCATGTTTGGATGACACAGTGTAATTACAATGTTCTGTTTGGATGCACAATTACAATCATAAAATTATATCAAATTTTAAAAATAAAAATAATTATTTAAAATTTATACTAGACAAATAAAAAACTTATAAATGATATTAAATTAAATATTTAAGATATATATTATTTTTTGAAAATATTTTAATTAATAAACATATGTTCTTAACAAATATTATGAAAAAAATAATTGATTTATATTTTTTCAAATTAATATATTTCAATTGTATTGGTCATAAAAACTAAAAGTATGAAGTTTCTACGAACATCGTGAAATGCATGTTTGATAAAAAAGATTAATATATAAATAAAATGACATCAAATATTTGTCAAAAAGACAATCTATCAAGTCTAATTAAAAAACGACTTGCAACATGAATTCAATATTACTAAAACAAATGAAACTGAAAATATAACATTAGTTATAAATTCAAAACAAAAAATTTAACATAATACTCTTATTGCAAATTTCAACATAGCATACATAAATATGATTTTTTTATTTTTTATTTTAAAAAAAAAACGTAGGTCTATAACCTTACTTAACAATAAATTCTATTTTAATTTAAAAATTAGAATAATAATAACATTATGCTAATGAGAAAATAAGCATGGCATAAAAAAATATAATACGAAAAAATTGCGTGAAGTAAGATTGAGAATGAGAAGAAAATGAAATATAATACTAAAAAATAAAAATTAATATTTTAGATTTTTTTATAATAACAAAAATAAAAAAGGAACTTAAAATAATAGAAATAAAAAAATTAAAACAAAAAAATAAAAATAGAATTAAAAAGAAACAAATTAAAAAGTAATCAGTTGGTGCCTGATAATTACACTTTGTAATTACTAGCAATTCACAACCTCTCCTTGTGAATTGGATAGTGTAATACTGTAATTACCATCTGTCAATTACACCAATTACCTGCTGACCAAGTAATTATATGTCCAACCAAACAAGACAGACAGTGTAATTACACTCAATTACATCAAATCCAATTATCAGGGTGACTTTCCAAACATGCCCTTAGTCTTGAAAGTATGCATTTGACCAACATAGAAAAGTAATTAATTCATTTCACGGGTCAAATTAATAAATCAAAATAAATTAATTCATGTTCATTTGAAAACTTGACTTTAAGATTACATTAAATAAGGGTACAATGATAAACTTACATAGTTTCTTAAGGGACATAAAATCTAAAATAGTGATAAATAAATAAAAACGGAAAGAGTAATATGAGATAAATATTTTATAGTAAGATACACATCTAATATAACCATAGTTTATTCAATCGAAATCCCATAAGAGAAGAAAGCATTTAACGTGGGTTGGCGTTATAGCCCATTCCATTTTATCTATGACACATCAAATCAACGGAGAAAAATTCCTAAGTAGCACGGAGTGTGTAGTAAACTAAGATAACTTGTGAAAAACAATGACTTTGACCATCAATTACTACAAATTTGATAAGGATTATCAATTTGTCACAACTCTTCCCTAATTTCATACGATTAATAATCATGACGATTGCACGCTCATCTCCATTATTGTCACAGTTGGCAATATTACTAGGAAACAAAAAAATTATTGGAGGTTCTTTATTAGCACCATTATCGGAAGGATTACACAAGTAACACAATTATTCAACTAATAAAATACAATTGTAAATCTAATTAGTAACGTTTGTAATAATAATAATAATAATAATCCCAACAAAGTACTATTAAAGAAAAGTCATCATTAAAAAGATACCCAAAAAAAAATAAAAAAATGTTGCAAAAAGAATGCAATCCAAGAATATGAATTACAATGAGTCCATAAAAATTAAGCTAAAATTAAAACTCAAACTCTCATTTTCCCATCCTAATTTAAAATGTCTACTTCTTTTCAACAAGTTTCTCAATCAAGTCAGCTGCATCTTGAACTCTTACAATATTCTCAGAGTTCTCTTCTTCTACTGCAATCCCAAACTCTTTTTCTAGGGCCATCACAATTTCCACCTGACATACAATGTTTAAGAAAGTCTGAAGACTTTTGAATCTCGTGGTTCTGTTGAATGTACTATTTTGATATGTTTGAACCCAAATATAAGTGTAAGTGTGAATTAAAATCAAATGTGGTTAGAGTGGAGCAGCTACTTCTAGGCATTTGCAAAGGCAATTACCAACAATAGGATTATGTTAAAGACTTATTAACGAGTTTCATACTTTAACTATCCATTTTTCTATTTACCTATTGAAACAATCATTTTTTCGCGAGTTTCATACCTCAACTATCAATCTCATTGTATTAAAACATGTTAGCCTACATATGCCTATTGTCGATTGGGAACAAATATTTGGCCAACTCAGCATCGAGGAGTGATAGTTCAAGTAGATAACAAAACAATGGATAGTTAAGATATGAAACAAGTAGTAATAGTTTAGGTATGTTTTCGACTATTATACAAATGTTAACTATATATATGTGCAACAAAAAAGAAATGAAGAAGAAGAATTTACAGCTGCAACACGAAAGCGGGATGTTCTGAGAGAAGGGAAACCAGCACTACTCCTTCCCCAACCCACTGAAACCAAATTAGTGTGTATGTTGCTTTCTTATGTGACATAGCGGGGATGCTTTGCTAGCTAATGTTTTGTCTCCATTCTCAACTTGACCACGTGCAAGTAGTCGTAAATATTCTATCGAACTCAATAATTTTGATCTAAACTGTTATGAGATTAAGAGGGAATGAACAAATTTTATTGCATTGGTTCATTATATTGTTTTTGTCTTGAATATGTAGAAATTATTGATATTGACTTAGTATTCAGTAATTTAAGATTAGACAATGGTCTCTTTTGCTCAAACTGACAATTATATATGAAACGTTAGACAATGGTCTAAAATTTCATAAGTTATTCAAATGTTTACCGAAATATATCAGCAAATATTAGATTTGAATAAGATAATGTCTTAAGAATGAGATGCATTGGGCTCTCAAAGCAAATTGGGCCTCGAATACCTACCAACATTTTTCAATTGGATCATATGCTCAAATGCAACTTCTAATCCCTATTTCATTTGTATTTTTATTTTTTTATATAATGTGATCCTAGATTTTTCCATTATAACTTTTGATACATATTTTTTTTACTGAATACATATTTAGCCCTTTGATCTTGTTAATTTTTTTCATTTAATAATCTATCAAACACCTTATATCAATTGAAAACTTGCTAATTCAATAGAAATTAATAAGACATGACGTGTGTATCGTACCTCTTTGAAAAGTGTAAAAAATCTAGAGTAAAAACCTATTTCTTAAAAAAAATCATCTCCCTTATCTACACCTTGTTGCTACAACTCCGTTATCATATCCACTATCACCATCATATTTCAACCAAGAAGAAAGTCATTGACCAATCATAGAAACCATTACACAACTCCATCGTCATCAATTTCAAGACGTTACATTCAAAAGTAATTAAATTTTACACCGTGTTCATGAGTCAAAACTTATGTACATCTGAGAAAACACTATAGCTTATGTCATTTAAAAACATACCAATTAAACACAAACGATTGACAATATATGACACGTGTATTATACATTTTTTTCTATTATATCTTTTTTAAAAACATGAACAACTTTTTTTTTTCTCCATCACCTTCATTTACTGTTTGCCGCCGCTACTCCATCACCATAGCTATTACTGCCACCATATTTCGACCAAGAAGAGATCTATTGACCAATCATAAAAACCACCACATAACTGTAGCATTATCAAATTCAAAATGTTATAAAAGACCTAGAAGATACTGAAGCTTACAACATGTTCACGAGTCAAAGATTCTGTGCATTTGAGAAAACATTATAACTAATTATGTCAGTTAAAAATGTATCAAAATTAAACACAAACGACAAACCAGACATGACGCGTGTATTATAACTCTTTTACTCGCGCGAAATACCCATTTTTCTCCCCATCTCCTTCATCTACTATTTGCCGCCACCACTCCATCACCATATCCAACTACCACGAAGAAAGTCATCAAACAATTACATAAAACATCACACAACTCCATCTTCATCAAATTCAAACCGTTATAAAAAAAATTCAAAAATTACTGAAATGTACCGTCGTCGTGTTCATAAATAAAAAAATTCTCTACATTCTTAGAAACAACATTATAACTTGTGTAGTCTCAACTTCTTCCCTTTTTTTTTTCCTCTTAATTTTGTGTTATTAAATCTTTAAATAATTTTATTAGAAATCTATAGAATATTTCACAAAATAATAGTACTATACTATACAATAAAAAGGAAATTGGGACCTACCTACCAATAAAATAATCAAGCATCCTGTCCAAGTAAATATGTCAGCTGTCCAATTCGCTTGTTCACCAAGGCGAATTTTTAGCCCTATTTATACATTTCATTACCCCTCTTTTCTTCATCCTTCATCATCTTCTCCAGAGAAAATTCAGTAGCCGACTCCGGAGAATCGCAAACATCAAAACTACTGTTTCTGGATTTTGTGTTCGGGCTGTTTGATTTTGTTTCATCGAATCAGGTACTTAACATTTTCTTGTTTGATAGTTAGGGTTTGAAATTGAATTCCTTTATTTTTTCAATTTTCTGAATTTCCCCCTCTCTTTTTTTCTGTATAGGAATCTGTCGTTGGATAGGTCAATAAGAAATTCAAGTCAGAATATGAGCTTTCCTGCACAAAACAATAGAAGGAATAACAACACTAATCGGCCTAGAAATAATAATAATCCTGTTGTTCAAAGTGGTGGTGCTCGTCGTGAGTGGGTAGCTAGGGGATCCACTCCAACCAACACTGTTCCATTTTCAGCTGCCCCTGTTATCCCGGTATCAACAACCACTGTTGTGACCCCTGGGTTTGGTGGGAATGGAAGAGACAATGATAATGTGTCAGTTGCACCGGTTAATCGATTTCAAAATCAAAATCAGACCTATGTGGAACCCAAATACAACAGGGGGGCGTATGGGAATCAGAGGGGAAGGGGCAGGGGGAGCTATAATCATCAGGAGAACAGGATGGAGAGGCCGGTCAGGGAGGTCAGTGGGAGGATTAATCAAGAACGGATGAAGGACCCTAATTTGCCTCAACTTGTGCAAGAAATAGAGGAGAAGCTGTTGAAGGGAAACATTGAGTGCATGATATGCTACGATATGGTGAGGAGGTCTGCGCCGATGTGGTCATGTTCGAGCTGCTACTCGATTTTCCATCTTCATTGTACCAAGAAATGGGCAAGAGCTCCAACTTCTGTTGACTCATCTGCAGAGAAGAATCAAAGGTTTAATTGGCGTTGCCCAGGTTGTCAATCAGTCCAGCTCACTTCATCCAGGGACATACGGTATCTTTGCTTTTGTGGGAAGAGGCAAGACCCCCCTTCAGATTTATACTTGACTCCACATTCATGTGGAGAGCCTTGTGGCAAGAAACTTGAGAAGGAGCTTCCAGGGAATGGTCTGAGTGAAGAGGATCTTTGCCCTCATGTTTGTGTCCTACAATGCCATCCTGGTCCTTGTCCACCTTGTAAGGCATTTGCTCCAGCTAGAAGTTGCCCCTGCGGGAAGGAAGTAATTACCACTCGCTGCTCTGATCGGAAGTCCGTTCTTACATGTGGACAGCAGTGTGGTAAGCTTCTTGACTGTGGGCGTCATCGGTGTGAACAAACTTGCCATGTTGGTCCTTGTGGCCATTGTCAAATTGTTGTGGATGCCTATTGCTTTTGTAAGAAGAAAACAGAGTCTGTTCTTTGTGGAGATATGGGTGTGAAAGGAGATATCAAGATGGAGGATGGCGTCTTTTCATGCAATTCAGTTTGTGGAAAGAAGCTTAGTTGCGGAAACCACATCTGCCGTGAGCTCTGCCATCCAGGGCCATGTGGGGACTGTGCTTTGTTGCCTAGCAAGGTCAAGGCATGCTGTTGCGGTAAAACCAGCTTGGAAGAAGAAAGGCGCAGTTGTTTGGATCCAATTCCAACCTGTTCCAAGGTCTGCGGAAAGCGCCTCCGTTGTGGGGTACATCGCTGTGAAGCTGTGTGCCATTCAGGTGACTGTGCACCATGTCTTGTTCCTGTGAATCAACGCTGCCGCTGTGGGTCAACTTCTCGAACAGTTGAGTGTTACAGAACGCAGGCAGAAGATGAGCAGTTCACTTGTGATAGACCTTGTGGGCAAAAGAAGAATTGTGGAAGGCATCGATGTAGTGAGCGATGTTGCCCTCTTTCTAATCCAAAAAACTCCATCACGGGTGGTTGGAATCCTCATTTTTGTTCAATGCCATGTGAGAAGAAGCTTAGATGTGGGCAGCATTCTTGCGAATCACTTTGTCACAGTGGTCACTGCCCTCCCTGCCTTGAGACAATTTTCACCGATTTGACTTGTGCTTGTGGGAGAACATCAATCCCTCCTCCGCTACCTTGTGGCACACCTCTTCCTTCGTGTCAGTTACCATGCTCGGTTTCTCAGCCTTGTGGCCACCCACCTACTCACAGCTGCCATTTTGGGGACTGCTTGCCATGTGCTGTTCCTGTAGCAAAAGAGTGTGTTGGTGGACATGTAATTTTGAGAAATATACCTTGCGGATCAAAGGACATCAGGTGTAACAAGCTTTGTGGGAAGACCAGGCAGTGTGGCTTGCACGCATGTGCTAGAACTTGTCATCCTTCTCCATGTGATGTTTCTGCCGGACCCAGCAACGGCTCCGGAGACTCTTGTGGGCAGACGTGTGGTGCTCCTAGAAGAGATTGCAGGCACTCATGTACTGCTCTTTGTCACCCCTCTTCTTCATGTCCTGATGTTAGATGTGAGTTTCCTGTTACTATTACTTGTTCTTGTGGCCGGATCACAGCAAATGTTCCTTGTGATGCTGGAGGTCAGATCGTTGATTCTGTTTTCGAAGCTTCTATAATCCACAAGCTGCCTTCATCTCTTCAACCTATTGAATTAAATGGGAAGAAGGTTCCTCTTGGTCAGAGGAAGCTTACTTGTGATGATGAGTGTGCAAAGATGGAGAAAAAAAAGGTTCTTTCTGATGCTTTTGGTATAAGTCCACCTAATTTGGAGGCCCTCCATTTTGGTGAGAATGCAGCTGTCTCTGAAGTGCTGGGGGAGCTTCTTAGGTGGGATGCTAAGTGGGTGTTGTCTATAGAGGAAAGGTGCAAGTTTTTGGTTCTTGGCAGGAGCAGAGTGGGGGTGAATGCGCTCAAAGTTCATGTGTTTTGCCCAATGTCGAAAGAAAAGCGGGATGCAATTAGACTGATAGCTGCAAGGTGGAAGCTTTCAGTAAATGCAGCTGGTTGGGAACCCAAGAGATTCATCGCTGTACATGTTACACCCAAGTCCAAAGCTCCAACGCGTATACTTGGTCCCAAAGGTTGTACTGTCAATAACATTGCTCAGCCTGCTGTTTTTGATTCTCTGGTGGATATGGATCCAAGGCTTGTTGTGGCTTTGTTCGACTTGCCAAGAGATGCAGACATTAGTGCGTTAGTTCTCAGGTTTGGTGGTGAGTGTGAGCTTGTCTGGTTGAATGACAAGAATGCCTTGGCTGTGTTCAATGATCCTGCCCGAGCAGCAACAGCTATGAGAAGGCTAGACCAGGGGTCGGCCTATTGTGGTGCTGCTGTAGTTCATCAGAGTGGTGTTGCATCAGCAGTGGCATCCACTACTAATGTTTGGGGAGTCTCTGGAGGAGCCAAGGATGGGGGAGGAGTTGCAGCTCTTAAGGGTAATCCATGGAAGAAGGCTGTAGTCCAGGAGCCTCATTTGAGGGAGAGTCTATGGGATGCCGATGAATGGTCCAAGAATCCCACTGATTTAGCAGCCCCTTCTGCCTGGAGGGCGAATGAAGCTCCACCTACTGCCTCGTCTAATAGGTGGAGTGTCTTAGAGCCTGAAATTACTTCCAGCTTGCCCAGGGCGTCTATTACGATCCAGGAACCTGTTACTGAGACAGAAGTGGGGGGTTCAGTTTTACCCCCCAAACCTCAATATGTGGGGATTGACGATATGGCAGATGTAGTGGACGATTGGGACAAGGCTTACGATTGAGAGCTCCTGGAAATGCATATTGTTTTCGCTGTCCAATTATTTCTTCCATTTTTCTTTTTAGTGCTCAGACAGGAGTTGGTTTAGTTATGTTTAGTAGCTCCCGTTTTAAAGGGAGAGTGATGTTTCCTTTATGGTTCAAAAACACAACACCTTTATCCTTGGTGCCAATATCCCCAATGAAGGGAAACATATTAGTAGTTGTTGGTGTAATGTACCGTTTGGTCAGTGTTCTAAGATGCTGCTTGATACCATTAGTAAAACCCAGACTTATTAATCTTCCCTTCATATGAATTGTGTGTGACGGGATGAGCTTTTTTCTTCACCTGAGATGCTGCTTTGTTTATAGTAAAACAGAAGGGATGTAAGAAGCCTTCGTGTTGGTGTCATGTTATATGTCCATTTAGATATTTCTGAAGTCTTTAACTTTTGTGCTCTTATGAAATAATGGAGATAACTGATAGGCAAGGATTTATGTCTCTGTCAATAAAGGGGTGTGCATTTGGTGTTTTCCGTCGTTGTAAAATTTTGGTTTGACTCAAGTTTTCAATGTATTATTCAGTTATTCCGTTGTCATATAAGAAAATAATATAATCGAATTGCTATATTTCAAAGACGTAAAAAAGAATAATTATTATAAAGAACGAGATGAGCAATTCTGAACCTTTTAAATTGTTTAGGATTATATTTGAAACTTTTAGGCCATTTTTGTCCCTTTTCTGTATAGAGAATAAACTTTTATATCAATTGGGCTAATTAAGAGATTGTAGTGATACCAACAACAACATCGACATATTTGGTGAAATTCCACAATGCGGTGGAAATGGAAGTGAGTGCTTTGCAAAAATGATACCAGAGAGAGAGGTGTAGAAAAGAATGCAAGTATATTCTGCATCTGCAATTACATATGTACACAACACATGAACTGTGATCTGTCAGTTCCTGACTTTCCTCAACAAATACAGGGGGGTAACAAGAAGAAAAAAAAACCCCAACTATAGAATCTATACATCAAACATAACAGTGATACCAACTGCTACTCGATCTGTGTGGTAACCGGAAAAAAAGAAGAAAAATTGCGTGAACTTTTATCATTCAACAGGTTGATACATTGCAAAAGGAACATGCATGACCAGAGGTAAACTATGTCACTTCTGCAAATCATTTTTGCTTGGCCTTGAAGAGTAGTTCTTTCAACAAACCATCATAGAAGGTTGCTCCAATTGCTTATTGTTTTGGGACTTCTGCAGGTTTCAGACCTTTAAAGATCTTTACTAAACCTCCTCTTAGCCGCATGTCAATAATCATGTAAGATACACTAGTAGCTTGTCACATAAACGTTATGCGCGTGTATGATAACCTACAACCTAAGAAAAACAGCAAAATGTGGTTTAAACGCAAGTTGCAAACCATCGTGAGGACTACTATTAGTTTGATAATGTAAAACGACTAATGGACCGAACCTGTAAGGCTAGAAAAAATCATGGACCTGGCATAAACTAGTACTACACTATCGAAGGCATTTTGTGAAACTCAAACCGATACACATTTCTTCTTAAAAGAAGAGAGTACAAGGAATTAAAGATCCAAACCTATTCCATGTCTAACAGAGATGCATGAGTAGAAACAACATAAAGTTAAGACCTCTGTGAACAAACATTTTCTCTAGATTCAAACCTTTCTGATGACAATATAGCTTGAATCTCATGTTTCTGAAACACCTCATTATTACCTTTTTCTTCTACATTTTTATAAACTACCAATCATCACACAGTGTCAGATCATCAATTCCTTTTCAGAGGCTTAGCTTCACAATGAGGTTTCCTTTTAAAAATTCCCAGAAATTGAATCAAGAGTTGTACCTTATCTGATCAACGATTTTTCCACTAATGACTCATGTAGTTGGGCGCGTCATAGTAGATGACCCACGTCCCATGGGAATAACACCTTGAAGGCCCTCATCTGTTTCTTCCACTTCTAATGACGCTGCACAAACAGTTCAATTTGTCAATGGCAAAATTTAGAATAAGTTGCCTAGAGCACACAAGTACACCAGTTGAGAAACTTCCTACAGAACAAAAGGAAAATGAATAATTTTACCAGAAACATCTTCTCCAGCCTGAGCCCCAGCAATACCAATACATGAGTACAGAGAGCTCTCATCTATCTTCAACTGCTCATAGGCAACATATACATCTTCAATGGTGGCAGATTCATACAACAAAGTGAGATCTTTGATGCAAGAGATGTCCTGATAACAAACAAAAAAAGATAGAAGTTAAAGCTCAAAAAAAAACATAGATACACAATAGAACTGCAAAACTTTTGGGTTTCCATGTGATGTCTCTTTGGTTATGGATAAAATAGTACATTGAGAACAATAAACTAAGAATAAAGGAATACCTTCCTAGGTACAGAAGGTGCTTGTAAATGAGATAACAATCCAAGCCAATAGGCATTTGACTTAATTTCGGCTTCGTGTCGCATAAGCAGCGTTCGTCTTGCCTATATAGAAAAGAATTGTGTAAACCACATGAACTTAGTTTAGACAATATGATGTCTAACTAACATCTAAATAATTTCTGTAGCCTGGAAGAAAAGAGTCCGAATATATCAGACTCAAAAACATTAGTTCAGATCCATTTTACTAACTAGTCAATCACATGCCAGAATCTCGAAATTCTAGTATAAAACTTAGGAAATGACTCATGTAGTGGCTGAGACCTGAAGCAGAATGATCTTTTGTTAACAATTATTCACGAGGAAAGAAACTAACCCGGTCCAATTCCCTCGGTACAATCCTGTTGCTATGCAAACCTCTTAGGACACTCTTGCAAGCATCAACAGCTTTGTGCACCTGTAAGCACATCGATCAGTCTTGAGAAAACAAATTCGAACTGTTATATAGGCTAGTTCAAGTAGAAAAAAGATTGTACCTTTCCAGGAGTTGAAGTCACTGAGATGACATACCACCCAAGCTTCAACCGGTCAAAGAGGTTAAGTTCAAATGAAACATCATATGTCAATCCAAGAGAGTCCCTAACTGTTGTGAAAAGCCTGCACATATGTTATACTGTAATATAAGCACAAAAGAAACAACATTGCAACTGAGGTAGTAAGTTACAGCAACCCTCAAAATCCACGAACCAGAAATGTATTAGCTGCAAATGATGACATGTAACAGACTAACAGTTACTTTTTTGTGTCATCTGAATAGAGCTTTCAGTTTATTTGACAGCTCGGTACCACCATAGTGTCAGTAAAAGTACAGTTACCATCAAGTAACTATGCCTCAATCCCAAGTAGCGTTTACAAGAATCCCCTATATCAATTTTTCTCTATTTGTGCATGTTCACTTCAAGTACTTAAAAGATTATCTCTTAAGATAAATAAGGAGCTCTCTAACTCTCACACTTGCTTCTGAAAAAGGAAAAAAGAAAGTCTCACACTTACCCTACAGAGACCTACAAACTTTTAAACAAAACATGATTAACGCGTAGTCCCAACTAGTTGGTATCGCCATATAAACCTTTTGCTTCAACTGTGTTTTGTTCTTCACTAGGTTAGCATGAATTCCGAGAGATTGCCCGTCTTCTCATATAATTCAAAATCAAGAGAAGGAAAAAAAAATAGAATGAGTAAACAAAATTAATTCATAATCTACCTGGAGTTTATGATCTCAGCCAACAGACCCATTGCAATGGCAAAAAACAGAGGATGATTACGGACTCGTCCTTGTAGGTTTGTGTCACTTTGTTCCAACTCATCTGGAAAGAAATTCACCCGTTTGAATTATGTTGATGACTAACATATTATACCATTCATGCAGGCATTATTCATTAACTCCAACATACTTAGGAAGCTTTGCAGATTAAGACTGATGTATGAGAATTCAGTCTGAATTATGTCAATGCAGAACCTTGTATACATGCATTAACTAGTTCATCTATAAGGATACATAGTAAATTCATTATCAAAAAAAAAAAAAATACATAGTAAACTAGGATTTGCAAGAACATCAATACTACAGCGGACTTCGAATGAATGTAGTGAAAAGAATGGCATGTATGGATAAAAAGATAAGTAGTCAAAGTCAAGCAACTAAACAAGTTAAGGAAAGGCAGTCACTCACTAGTTCCACAAATGGTTTCACATTACCAGAGAAAATAAGCACTTCAGAGTGGCGGGAAACAAGGTAATCACACCTTCTGTAGACAATAATTTTTATTCGTTACCCAAATAATACCTTGAGCTTCATCTCTTTTTCTTCTACATTTCAGACAACGGTGTTCTTGACTCATCTTTCTTTACTACCCACCTTTTTTTCATGATAATGGTAACAATACATTCATTCAAACTGTTTGGCAGGCTATATTTAACCCAAGGGTCTACTGGAAAAGGCCTCTCTATCTCTATGAGGTAGGGTAAGGTCTGCGTGCACTCTACCCTCCCTCGACCCCACTTGTGGGATTACATGGGTATGTTGTTGTTAACAGTATATTCATCAGCATGTGTGCTGGGAGCCAGATTTACAAAAGATTCAATGAGTAATATATATCTACTTACAAAGATTCCAACTCTAGTATACTAAGACTCCTCTACCAAAAAATCTTTACACCAGAAATGCAATGACAAAATACAATCAGGCTTGATCTCCTGTATAGAGTTTTGGCTTGCCCTAAAAACACCTGAATTTCTCTCTCCCCACTATCCACCAGATAGAAACTGGCATGACTACCGACCATTTTGCTTTACTCCCTGCTGAATACTCTAGCACCTCAACAGGTTAAGAGCGTTTCCTGGCATTACCCATTTCACCTTCTCCAATGTCAAAAACAACTGCCACAGTTGATCAGTCACTCTACAATGAAGGAGCAAGTGACTATTGTTTTCCTGTGCGTCATTGCAGAGAAGGCACCTGGAAACCAGATGCCAGTCCTTCTGTAAGTTCTCAGGAGTAAAACAAGCCTTGTTAGCTACCAGCCAGACAAAACATGATACTTTGCAAGGGGATGTGACCTTCCAAATTTGTTTCCCAGGCCAAATCTCTTGGTGATCACCCAAACTGCATAGCCATAAGTAGGCTCATTAAAAACTCAGTTTGTTCCCTCCTAACCAAGTAAGTGAAACAGCCCCCACGGTTCTACCTTTGAAAGCTTCAAAAGTATTGAGAAGCGCAGCTACTCTTCCTATCTCCAATCATTTAAAGCTCTCCTGAAGATTAGATTCCAACATTGTCGATTCCATAGCTCCATAATTGGTATGTCAGGTATGTATAAAAAAGTTCAAATGATCCTCTCGCTGCCGTAGACAATAATTTTTTTAAACCCAAATACTACCTTGAGCTTCAACTTTTTTCTTTCACACTTCAGACAATGGTGTTCTCAACTCATAGTTCTTTACTACCCACTTTTTTTTAATACTAAATATATAAAAAAGTTCAACGATATCCTCTTACTACAATTGTGAGATCATGATGGTAGCTTTAATAATTTTTTGAATTTCTTTCACAAACTGCAAGAGACTGAATGAGACAAACACACAAAACTGAATGAGGACTTCTAGTGTGCTTATGAATCCACAGAAGAAAGAAATGCAGTAAGTTAGAATGTCCATACTAACCATCTATCATGATGCTTTTATGAAACATCATTTTTTTCAACTCTAGACATGCTACAGACGAGATTAAAGAAATCTTTCTGCAACCATGGGGACATTATCAGGTTACATTTACTTGTCACATTTTTTTTTGGAATTAAGTTAAAACATTTGACACTTGTTGCAGCATTGAATCCAAGTATATGGTGAAAACACTCACGGTCATTTGGAGATGGACTGCCAGCAGACTCAAAAAGATCGTTGCCCTCAAAAGTAAATCCCCAACGGTTTGGTGCAGGGCCGGCTATATAAGCACATGCTCTCTCATCTGTATCCTTTAAAAATACCTGGTAATAAATAACCAACGAACTACAGTTTAGAAAAAAAATGAAGGAACGAATTGGAATTATAAAAGCATGAAAAATCATTGGCCTACAATAGAATTGAGATCTTTAACATAGGAATTTTAACATATACCACAAGAAACCACCACCAAGGGCCAAGATGATCATCCAAAGAAAGGCAGAAAAAAATACATATAACGAGAAACAATCTTTTCTTACTTGTTGATGCTGCAAACCAAAGGGAGCAGTGCTAAACAAGATTGGGCTGTATTGCTGTGCTTTCTCAAAACCTTTTGTTGGTCTGACAGTTCCCAAATAGTCAAGAATGCATGACTCAATATCTTCCTCTGAGAAGTCTCCAACCATACTCACCTAACAAAGGACAATTACAATCAAATGAAGAGGAAACACAATCAACAAACACGGAGGTACTATGTTCAAATGAGCAGAACAATAAATTGACAAAAAAAACTTATCGAAATACTTCTGTAAAGAAGACAAAGCTCACCTCCATGTTGTCACTGACAAATTGATCCATTACAGCTGCTCTTACACTTTCCAGAGTTAAGTTTTGCAATGAATGTGGAGTCGGCTCAACAAAACGCTCATCTCCATTTAGCATAGCTAGCATGAGCTTATGGGCAGTCGAGCGTTCTAAACTCTTGGGGATAGAGCGGTAATATGACATGTACAACTGTTTAGCTCGGTCAAATGCATCATCCAGCCAAACGCTATGCTGCATGCCACTCATATTTAACTTAAGTGAGAATATTTCTTAACAACACAATAGCAAGTTAGTGTTCTAAATTGTACAGATGATTAGCACAGTGACTACACACAACTTGACCAGCAAATCACAACTTTAAACATCTCATTGCAAAGTTTCAAGTTAGAAAACAAAGCAGCTTGATATAATAACCCAATAATTGCAATAAAACCTTGGCAATACTCGAAGGTGAACCATAAATTGAACTGCCATTTTTCATCTAGGTAATGTCAAAAGGCGCCATTTTTACTTCCGGGAAATCAAGTGGGGGATGAAAAGCAACATTGAGCACAACTGCAGAACTGTATCTAGTATTGATAATGATTGTATGAACTACTAAATATGTTGTCTTTGTTAAAATTACCTCAAGCACCATATGAAGTAACTGGAAAGCAGCACGCATTGCATTGTCTCGTAAAGTAAACCGGAACTCCATGCAGATAAATTCTTCTGTCGACTCCAGTGAGCAATTTATTAGGTGATTCACACAGAAAAGCTCTACCTGGAGACACATCATAAAAAACAAAAGAGTTGACAGATGTCATTCTTGACAATGTCTATGCAGATTAAACAAAGATTTAATTCCATGGCAACCACCAATACTTCCATTGCAGATGCAAATATGTGCAAATAATAAACAATCTATAGAACATGGAAAATTTTCATGAAAAGAAAAGGTTAGACTGGTTAGAAGAAAGTGAAAACCACACCAAATGAACAGGAGAATTTGTCTTCAATGACACACCAAGTTCAAAGAACATAATATGAGAAACCCCAATTTGTTCACAAGTTGTCAAGGACATGTAGAAGTATTGTGTGCCGTCTCATCTTTGATTACAGTATTGAATATTAACTAATTTAGGCTATCAGTTGAGTAAGTGCACAATTAAGACTAATGATACAACTTATAATTAGAAAAAAAGAAGAAGATTTACAGTACAAGAACCAGCAAGAATTTTCCAGATCAAAGAGGAACTAAAAGAGCTAATATCATCCTGATGCAGTATCATTATTCTATTTTATAAACTTCGATCAACACAAAGGACATACTAGAGACCTGCTGTTTCTCAAACTATTTAAAGAGCAGACAAGATGTAGGCAATTTCATCAAGAATAATAGATCCTAACCTGTTCTCTTGAAAAGTTTCCAACACGGCCCCCTTCACTCAGAGTGCGAACACCCACAATCACGGATCCCTTTTCATCAGAACTTTCAGCTGCCCGTCCACCTCCAACAATAAGTCTCATCACCCCACAATTGGCTTCGTTTTTTGTAATCTATCAAATTACAACTAAAAAATCAAAAACTAGAGAAACTAGCAAGCAAGAAAACAGGAACCTCTCATATTTTTTATTTTCCTTTTCATTTGGTTGCAAGATCTCAGATGTTTCTTACAGTAAATCAATTCCTATTCGTTTGGGTATACCAAAAGAATGAGCTTATGAACCCGATTAGAGGAATCAAAATAATCCTAAACACCGGGTAATGTTAAAATTTCAGACTTGAAGGTGATAACAAGATGAACAGTAGAATCTAAATATAACTTGAACATGGTACATGACCCTACCTTATAATTTACAGGAATACCATTTGAAAGACGTCTTTGAACGATCCCAGTTTCATTGTCACAGGATTTAGTGATATTTGAATTTGTCTCCACTGGAACAAAGGACGGGCACCTCTTCAACCTCAGTTCTTCAAGTTGTTTTGACGTGATCAATTCAGTTGGCACCTCAAGCTGAAAACATCAAAGAAAAAACAGTGAACAGTCATCTACGAGTTGTTGACCGAAAAACCTCTACCTTGCCTTTACAACTTGAAAAAGAGTTTTAGGTCAACAACAACATACCCAGTGTAATCCCATAGGTGGGTCTAGGGAGGGTACACAGACCTTACCCCTACCTCATGGACGTAGAGATGCTTTAGGTCAGAAAAAGAAAACAAAATTCAGCAACAAAATACCCCGTGTAATCCCATAGTCCACAGGTTGGGTCTGGGGAGGGTAGAATGTACGCACACCTTACCCCTACCTTGCGGAGGTAGAGAGGTTTCAGATCGGAAAAAGAAAACAAAAATCCATACTAATTAGACTTTGTTAAGAGAATACATTTGAAGTAAACTGCATCAGTTTGCACCCTGAACAATCAGCTAAGATAGCCCATTGCTCCATAAACAAAATAAGAGCTGAAAGCAGTTAAAAGATGAGAGAACTTAGAAAATCCACCTCCGGCTCTGGCTCAATTGGTTCCTTCAGACCTGATTTGATAGCAGTTGTTATCTCCTCTGGAGATATTCTGAATTCATGTTCTCCTCCTTCTTCAACATGCACCTTTGTCGGAACACATGCAACAATTGCTGCAGGAAGGGGTGCTGATGGTTTTCCAAAATCAGAAATATATTCCAACACTTCAGCACCAGTGGCATTTACCTGAAATGCAGTTAGGTCATAGAACATATTGTTAAGAACTTCAAGCACCAAGAAGCAACAGTTTTGAATTCTCAAGACGTATTAAATATGGTTGGCACAATAGACTGAGTAGCATATTGGTCAGGGATTAAGAGATCATGTATGCACCAAAGGAGAAAATATATGCAGGTTCAGCAAGTAATAATAATTAACGCTTATTCATCATATAAACATCAAATAACTGTGATTGAATGCAACAAGTTGGACTGAAATAGAATTTCCAAGATAATCTAATAACACAATGTGGAGAATAAAAGTCAACTGCAAGTGTAAAAGCACCAATTAGAAGATCACCTCCTCCAAAGTGATAGTTCCGGCAACAGCAAGCAAGCTTTCATGCCCTTGACTTTGATCCATAACAGTATGGCCAAGTGCATCACTCTCCATGACAAAATCCAGATTATCCACTGATGAAACATTGTCGATCATAGCAGCTAACTGTTCACTATCTTTTAGCAAGGCATCTGTATAACGAGCTAACTCACCCTTTGTGACACCGAATTCTTTCAGCCTTCGGACCTTTACCATACATAGGAAAACATCATCAAAGTTGAAGAAAAACGATAGGTGGGAAGATGAGAAGAGCCTATATGATCAGCATAAAGAAAAACGAATATCCCCATCAGAATAAATGAAAAGAAAAGAGACATCAAGAAATCGCAAAGTACAGCCTCGATCCATTTTTGAAGAAAAGCACAGAAAAAGTTGCAAGGGAAAGATATAACTGTTGAAGTGTGAAACCATCTCATCTTAAAAGCTTAAGTTGTTAGAAAGAATAACTTTTTGTTTACTTGATTATATCTCCAAGACTCCAACACACTCTCATGTGCGGGCTTAATACTATAAATAAAAAAAATAATACTAATGGGTAGCAGTGAGACCCAGGATCCCTGGTAAGCAAATATACCATGTGGAAGTGTGTAACCATTTCATCTGAATACTTAATCTTTAGAGGGAGCATACTTTTATTTACTTGCTTATACCTCCAACAAAAACAAACATCATAATCAAGAAGAGTGCAATGGCAACAAGGAGGATAACAAACAAATTATCAAAAGAAAAAAACTGAAAGTAACTGCTGTACTGAAGCAAATAGCAGAACAAACCTCCTGCACAGCAACTTTGATTGCATTCTGCCAATTTTTAGGTTCCGCAGTCACTGTGAGAGTGGTCACAGTACACCCTTCCCTTCCAGAGTCACTATGATCCAGTTCAACTGAGGTGAACGGAGGATTTGAACTCTGAAAAGTTCTTCAAAAATTAGCAAACAATAAAATTGCAAAAGTTGAATTTCAACAGTTACATTACCCACCCTCACCCCCACCCCCTCGAAAAAAAAATTAACTAGCACAATTCTCAGTTTGTATATAGGAAAGTCATCCTTGCAACTCTAGTTTACTGAACATACATCTTCTCGGGAATAAAAATACCCTTTCATTTAACAAATAGTCCCATTCAGGAAACTAAGAATCACAGAAAATAAGTACATAGGCTGATATACATTTGAGGCGTGACTGAAATCCCCTATTTTTAACATCATATGGTAAAATGTAAGGAGGTAATAGAAAATAGAAAATGATAAAAAGAGGTAGACAAAAGTTACATAGATGCACCTTGTACCGAGTGTTGATACGGAAATGCAAAGCAGAAAGAAATATCCTCTTCATTAGCACATTCCTCAAATTACCAAATGTACGGACCTTGTTCACAGGAATCTAGGAAAAGAATAACAATAAGAGAAAAAGCAAATCAGAGAATGCAGATACAAGAAGGGAACTCATATAGGAAATTGAGAAAAAAATGCTAGGAAGAACGAACATTATATAAACCCGCAGGCACCACCATAAATGAAATGCAAATTGAATAATTTGATAATAACTATCTGAGAAGGATCGAACAACATCAGTTTCACATGGTCATTTCAGAGTGAGATCTTATCTTTCCTATTGTCAAAGAGGAGAATGGACATTGCGGGGATGGCTGGTGTATTCACCCCAAGGGTGAGAAGGTAACATTACTATGATCTTATAGACAAATAACAGCAAAAGTCAATCTTAAAAACCAAAAAACTTATTGCTGCAGCTGGCACCAACCCTAATCCACCCCCTCACTGCAAAAAACTTAAAAGATAAACAGGACAGGGTATTAGACTGTCTGATGGTTGCATAAAATCACAATAGAAAACACCTGCAGAGCTTTACAGATTGAAGTTACATCAGGGGAAAAAGAAACGATAAGTTCCACACATAAGACTAGCAGTCTGATTTTCCTAATTGTTCTTTAAACTATTGCTGAATAAATGAAATTTTAGATTCTCTTTCGGAAAGAAAAGACTCCACCATAAAGGACTAAAGAACCTAGAACACCCAAAAAAAAAGTCAAAAGTTGACTGCAAAAGTAAATTTCATCTTGACCTAGTAGGTTCCCTTAAGGTTGAACACTGAAAATAACATAACAAGAAATTCCCTAAGCTGTACTGTACAACTTCAATTTGCTAACATGTTTAAGAAATAAAGAAACAATTTGCTAAGACATGAAGAAAGAGAAGGACAAGAGTGCAAGAAATCTTGGGAAAGGGGAATCAAGAACCTTCAAATGACATTTTAAAATCTCAGAGCAACAGAGACATAGCACTTCTGACAGAGTTTCTTCGGCTAAATGTTACCTGAGGCATACAATTATCTGTTCACGGCTTGACGAAAGTAGCTTTCTTTTATTTACCATTCAATGTATGGTCGTGTCTAGTGTGATCAGTTAGGAGCTACAAATGGTTCCAGGAGAAATATTGTAGACTCTACTAAGTAATAGTTACAAAGAAAGAGAAATATAACGACACTGAAAAAATCCAATTAGGAAATTATGCAACACGAGTTCAATACTAGGTCCAGTCATACCTTGCAAAACATATTAATTGAGAAATTTTGTAGTAACTCATGCTGAAATATCTGTGGCGTTTTAGCATCATCGTTGTGCCCAGGAAGAGACCAATTATGCTGAACCGGAGGACGCACTGCATGCCTCTCCCTCCGCAATGCTTTGGACTGATCCAAGGAAACAGATGACCTGTCATGCGTGGAATTGCTTGAGAGTCCAACTGTCAGCTTGGGAACTAGAAAACTAGCCATTGCACCAAAAGCACTTGGACTTGGTGCTGAATTAGACTCATTATCCATTTCCGTTTGCCCAAAAACATCCTGCAGAAACTCCTCTGTAAGTACTGGATACAGTTGCAGGAAATTTCTACAAAATGACACAAACATTTCTGTGTGCAAAGAAACATACTTCAATATGGTAAATGGTCTGTGGAATATTATCTATATCTCCCACAATATATAAGGTGGCATTTGCTGGAAAGTACCAACGTTCATGAAATTTTCTGATTTTATCAGCATCCCATTTCTTGATCTGCTCTTCTAGCCCAATTGGGAATCTTTTGCTCAGCTTGTTCTCGGAATGCAAGTGTTGTAACAACTGAGATGAACAAAGCATGAGAAGATAATCGTTTTTTTATTAGTATGAGAACTTCAAACTAATGAACTACATAAAAGCAAACAAAAAGATGATTATGATCATCTTGCTAATTACCTGGCAATCGACACGGTATTCTATAGTATTCATCATTTGTAGCTCTGACAGTATTGCACGTCTTTCTTTCTCAACTCGCGAAGCGAGAAACTTGGGATGGAAAGCGATCTATATTTTTCAAAAAAAAAAAAAACTTAAAACGATCAACCATAAGCTTTTTCACTAAGTAAGACCAAGGGGAAAAGGCACACATGAGGGAAAGGATTTTATCAGATGGTACACAAGATTCTAGGAAAAGCGAGATTGCTGCAATCAAAGAACCAAATGAAAAATAATTACTACTAATACCTCATTCAGAGCATCTAGGACCACTGGAAGACAATCGCCTTCTGATCCCTGGAGGGAGAAATTTTGATCATCAAACCGGATGTGATGCAAACTAACTAAAAGCAACAAAAACAATATGTGGATAACATAAAAAATAATTGAGACCACACTGTGAGTTGTTATGAGTGAAAAAGCAGTGAATGGAACAAGTTGTCTCCATACACTTTGCAAGTCTACCAAAAGAAGCATTGACCAGGTCACTCTAGTTGGTTATATTACAATATGCATTTGATATAATGCCTCAACACAAAAAGGCATTAACATTGTTGAGGTTTGTTTGTTTCTATTCCCTCAGTTTTCTTTCCTACTAATATCTTCTATTCATTTTATTTATTTATTTATTTGGGGGTGGGCATCTTTTGAACTTTAGAAAGGATGAAGTTGAATGTTACAAAACAGAAGAAACTGATTACAGGTGTGAGTACTGTACTTATGAGATCATCTACTTGATCATGAAATAAGTAAGCACAAATTTCAAAGGCATGATGACATGACAACTTGGCAAACCTTCGTGCTAGTGGGTGAATGGATGTGGAACACAGTATGATGAAAATCTGTGTAAGCATTTGATCGTGCCCCGGTTCCCAAAAGTTTCTCGCGTTTCTTACTTCCAAGAAAAGCAACATGTTCAATCATGTGAGCAATTCCTTGCTCATCATCTTCCTCATCGATTGATCCCACATGAACTTCCATGTGTGCTTCAAATCTGTACTTAACATGGATAGAGTAAACAATGGATAAGAAGAGATGAAGAATCACATGATTGCTTTTATAGCATGACAAAAATCAAATTTACTTATCAAAGAGGAAGAGAGGGGGGGGGGGGGGCAACCAATTTTAATCCCTTAAAGGATAGTCTAGCGTCATACAACATTTATTTTTTTCTGTATGACAATTTGCTTCAATGGTGACTAGAACCCACGGCCTTAAGGTTGGAAGTTGGAGGTGCAATCCTCTCTTGTCTAGGGTTGTACAATATTTTAATTTTGTTTGGTCAATTCGTTTTCTGGACAGTTTTGATCAGCATCTCTCATATTACCTTCCAGTGGCAGTTTCAAATTAATCAGTGGATGTATTTTAAAGATCACCCTTATTTCATATATTCTTATGGTGTAAGAAGGAATACAGTGTGATTGTACAGTCGGGATAATTTGAAAGATGAGGGTAGTTAAGGTTAGGTAAGATTAAAGGAAATATTGTAATAAAAGGCCACACGGACTGCATTATAGATTTCAACACTAACTTGGTGTGCTGTTATAAAATACCTTCATTTATCAAAAAAGTGGAAGTTGAAAATTATTTTTGACTATGAGTTTCTCCCAGATTCAAAGAGAAATAACATCCATAAACAACATTTATTAACAAGGGGGGAACACGAGATTTTTGAAATCGTTATATATAATCAAAGTATATCGATCCTTTCAATATTAATAGGAACATACCTATTTGGAGGAACTTTATTAGGTAGAATGAGGTAGCGAAGTCCATTTTTGAGCTGCCCTCGGTACAATTTCGGGTGAGATGGAAGTTCAGAACTCAAAAACTGTTCAAACTCTGCTCTCTCTACTTCAGGATCAAGCATATCAAATCCTTGTTTCTCCAAGACACCCTCTGGCCATGTTGTACTTGCTGCATGAGGTTCATCTGGGCCAACAGTCGCCCGTGGAACCTACAAATTTTTGGCTTGGAAATGATATTCTATGGCAGACCAAAACTAGGCAAATATAGTCTAACAATTTAAATTTAAGAAAATATAGTCGAACAATTTGAATTTAAGATACAAAGCTAATCAAAACTGCACCTTTTAGTTCTTAAACTAGTGATAAGAAGCAAAGAAATAACAAAATAGTACCGCAATATACATATAACATATCTAGATTAACAAGCCCAAAACATTTTGGCATGCAACATCCTTATAGGAGCACCAAAAGAGTTTAACCAGAGCTAAGATAATACTTTCGCTCATTCTTCACATGGACATCTACAGATCATCCCTTGATTGAGCTAGACAGTGCTGCATCAACTGAGTGTGTTCCCTGTTTGCCGTCGTCATCGTGACAAGAGGAATTGGGAACATTTTCGGAGCTAGGGATTTACTATTAAGAAACTATATACATGGTCCTTGCACAATTCGACTTCTTCACTGTAAACCATTTCAAATTCCAACCAATAATGTCAATGCTAAAAAGCCAGGTCAATGAGACAAGCTCAACAGGTATTTTATCTAATTGAAGCATGTCCTTAATTAATAAACCCTAAAAATATTTGATTGAGCATTTAATCATCAATAAACACAATAGCAGATTTATCAAGAGTTTAAACCATCCTATAACAACTTAAAGACAACCATGAATACTGCTGAAGGATAACTCTTACAGAGATGTTAGCACAAGGCTGCTTTGACAGATGAAAGCTAGACTTGTCAAGAAAGACCCCATTTTTTGGTCTTTTGGAAAGAGTTTGTCTGGTTTGAGGATAGAGAAAGCACGAAACAGGTTGCCTCCGATATAGTATATTGGCTCTGTTTAATTGTTCCACATTCTGATGAAGACATCTTCCCTGCACATTCTGCAACTTAACAAAAAGGTAAAAGATTAACAAAGACAATGTCACTGACAGACGGATGCATTCTTCAATCAAGAAAAGAAAGAAAAGAGACAAAATTAACCAGAAACCATTAAAAAGAAAAATATACATTCATTTCCCTCAATTTTAAACTATTTTGGCTCGTCTTCAAGTCCGAAACCATCATATAGGTGTCTCTTATCAGTTATCACAGAGTAAGTTGGACAGGCAGAATAAGTGGACCAAACTACTGCAAGACTATGAAGACGCCAAAATGGTTTCAAATGCCTTATCCTAGCACATATATCTCGGCTGCTACAGTTTTTTAACTTTTCTCTTCCTGATGGGGAAAAATAGGTTTTTAAAAGAGGCGTAAACTTGTGATGCCTCATAAAGAATTGGGCAATCATAATAATTCTCCTGCTATGATAAATGCCGCACTAAATGTTATATCCAACTAAACACTTTTTTGTTATTTTGAAAGTTAAGTATCACAAAAATATGGAGATCACTATACACACACTGTTAAGGGAAATCAGAACTATCAACCTCGTAATGACTCCAGACAACCTTCAATAACATTTAATTGAAGTCAAGGTAGGAAATGTCTAATATGTCTAAGGTTGTGGTGTAGTGGCCAATGTCCAATGATGTACCAGGAAAACCATGACATCTCACGTTCAACTACCAGCAGAGACCAAAAAAAAAAAAACTAGGTGATTTCTTCCCATCTACCTAAGTCTTAGAGAGTAGAGTTACTTGGTACTTCTGACGATGGAAGTAGCACATGGTAGTGGAATAGTCGAGGTGCTCCCAAATTGCACGCACACCACCATCATAATAAGAAAAAAGTAAACATTAAATCGAGTTTTAGACCTCAAAACTCCAATAAGTGCACATAAACACATTCCAAACAATATAATTTTACAAGTCAACCAGCTATTGCAGATTCTTGACCATTAATTTTTTCTTTTTGATGACTTAAAAATCCATTTGGATCCATCTTCGCAGCCAGTATCCTTCTACACTTGAATGGGTCTGACCCTCTAACCTTTTCCACTTAAACACTAGACTTAGTTTGCTTCAATGGAAATATACGAAAAAATCAAAGGGATTCAATATATATATATACATACGACCCTAGGATACATGTGGTTCTGCCACTGGTTCGCTTGGGCAGGGATAGAACTTGTTCCTCAAATTGAGTTAACCCCGGGGGCAATTTATCTAATACAAGAAACCAACTATTGCTGATTCTTGACACGTTGAAGAAATAGAAGTCATTGAGAACAAATAAAACCCGAAAAAGAACAATAAAACTAGTCAATTAAAGCAAGAAAACCCGGAAAAGAACAAGAAAACTAGTCAATTAAAGCAAGAAAACCCGGAAAAGAACAAGAAAACTAGTCAAATGAGAGCAAGAAAACCCGGAAAAGATCAAGAAGACTACCATACCTTATGCTGAACGAAATAAGCTCGATTCTGAGGATGCCTACGAGAACGCAACTTAATACTCTTCTTCCGGTGAACCCAATTGGATTGAGATGCTACCAAGGAAGAGGACGGTTCGCTGTATAGACTCTTGACATGAATTGGAGCTAGAACCGGCTTGGTATTGAATACAACAGATGTTGCTTGCATATTTTCTTCCCAATTCTTGAGAAATTAGGGTTTATGGGAAAGAGAAGAGCGATGAAAAATGTAAGTCGCTGTAGAGAGTTTCTCAACTGAGCGAAAAAGAGGGGTTGTTAAAGATGAGCCTTTCGTTTTAACGGTAAGTTTGGAGGGTATGGTTCAGGCGGAGGAGTCCGTGTGTTAATTGTTAAGTGGTGGCTCAGATATTTTTTTTCTACTTACTTTTTTGGTTTAATATTGTGGAGAAAAAAAAATCAACATTTGGTTTGATATGGTATATAAAAAATTGATATTATAGTGATATATTTTAATATATATACACTGACTATTATATTATTTTATATCAAAATCAATTTGATAGAATAATATAACAAAGTCATATACCATGTCAACTCACCTTGAATTTATCGTGTCAATTCATTCAACATCGAAGCAAAAAAAAAGGGCCAAGGATGATCCTTGATCCAACCCCATCAAAACTGGAAAGTGTCCGTTGTTCTTATCCGAGTCATGGCTCCATCATACATATTCTTGATCTATGTGTCATATGTATGCCTCTAGCCTCCAAACATCTCCATAAAATCTCTTTTGCACATTGTCGTAAGTCGATTTTAGATCAATGAACACCATGTGTAAGTCTTTTTTTTTTGTAGTTGAGTGTTCCAACAAGAATCCAATCTAGTCCTCGAAAATAACCACGGCCTCTTCACCTTCATCTCTACCATTCTCCCCCAAACCTTCATGGCGTAGCTTAACATTTTGATACCTAACTCTATAGTTGTTGTAATTTTAAATGTCACCCTTAATCTTGCGCGACATAATTGTTGTACTCCGTCTTCATTTTTCGGGCATCGTTGTCGTCTTGAAAATGACAGTAAACAACTCGTCACTCAATACCTGCACTCTTCCACAATCTCAGTGGGATCTCGCTTGTCCCGATCGCTTTACCCCTGTACATTCTAGAAATAACATTCTTAAACACCTTAACTTTTATATGCCTACAATACCCACAATCGCCAAGTGGGAATTTTAAATCGAATGTCTCTTTAATGATTTTGATCACGACTAAATTGAAATTTTGTACGACTCTTTGACTTATTATTATTATTATTATTATTATATATCCTCTTCTACTTCTTCCTCTCCTTACCCTCGTTCTTTTTACCTATTGAAAATAAGTTCTATATCAAATGTGAGGTTGTTGTTTTGGATCAATTTTAAAGCAAAAAATATATTGATAAATTTCTACACAATATATGTATGGTGATCACTAGGATTTAGTCAGAAATCATATTTGTCACCATAATCTACTGTTAAGGCAAGCCTTTTTCAGTAATATAAAATTTAAAAATCGTGACAATACATCCTAATTTTTGCTTTAAATTCAAACGAAACAGCCATTGTTGTAAAAAAATTTAGAGCAACTTTCATGTCACGCCCCAGATTCAAGGGGCGCAACTAGCTCCTAATGCCGAAACTCAGGCTCGAGCCGACCCTGCTGAACCATTTGCTACTAGCGCATGGCAGCCACACGCAATTAAGAAAAGAAACAAGTATATCTCAGCTTAAAATTAAGCCCTCAGCCGGCAAGACCCTATAAACAGATCCATAAAAGAAACAGCTACTCCCAAGAGTTCATATAAAGAAATAGTCAACTAGCACAAAAGTCTTGATTGGGCAGTCGAGGCCACCATGATCTATATACCAAAACTGAAAGCAGGTATGTATCAAGATAATACATCAAACAACTAACAAGCTTCAGCAAACCAACAAACTAGGCCAGCATGTCCATAACGTAGCTATAGACCCCACACACTAGTCTGCAAGCCTCTAAGAGTAGTAAAGATTGGAAGGACATGGCCTCAGCCTACCCATAAAGATATATACAACAAAAGCTAACAAATCTCCCAACTCTGGCAGCTTCGGAGGAAAGGGGATAGCCAATCGGATAGAAGTCAATCCTACTGCTGAGGAGGTCTACTGGATCGTATGTCGGGACCTGCAGGTATGAATGCAGTACCCCCAGGCAATGGGGCATCAATACGAAATAATATATCGAGTATGAAAGGCAATAGACCATGAGCAGGTATCCTAATATATTGGGAGTAATCCGATAGATAAATCAAGGATAAGATAAGTGTACTGACCTGCTCCTAAATCTAAACATATAAAAAATAATAAAACAACAACCTGACCAAGCCCCCATAAGCTCGGCAGGTACAAACAGCACACAAGACCACCTACATAAGTTCTCATAAGCCCAAAAGGTGTCAATCACTCTATATACTCCTATCGGTAGTCCCCTAGCCCCGTAGGCTGTCACATAGCCCTCTTAGGCAATAATATAGCCCCGTAGGTAGCACATAACTCTCTTAGGCATCAATATAACTTATAGACAACTCATAGCCCTTTTAGGCAACAACATGGCCCTGTAGGCAGCACATAGCCTTCTTAGGTGTCAATATATCCCCGAAGGCTACTCATAGCCCTTCTACGCATTAATATAGCCCAGTAGGCAACTCATAGCCCTTCTAGGCATCGATATAGCCCCATAGGCAGAACATAACCCTTCTAGTCATAGATCACATTCCTGCAGCTAACCACAATAGCCCCAATGGCAACAATAACAATTCAATAGGCTAAAAGCGAGCAATTTAGCTATAAGCAACCTATACGAATAGCCTCTAAGTCGTATCCAACATAGGGACGCCACTAACTGAATAAGAATCCCGACAAGGGAGGATTATATCCACTCGAGCAGTCAGTAATCAATAATAATGGCTACAAGTATAACAACGATAACAACCCAATTACATTGCTCCTAAGCTTTAATGAAACATGTCGTAAGAAAGGAATAGCCTTAACATACATTTCCAATGAACGCTCGAAAGACCGTAATTCCTTCACAAAAGTTGTTCCTTATGTCCTAAGTTTCACAAACACTATATATACACAGTTGGTACACACCTATAAATATTTCATAATTAATCTTAAATCGGCAGATTTGTCATATTTCCTCAACTTGTTGAAACGTCCGTATAAATTTATAAAAATAATCATAAAAGAGTCCCGAGATGATTACCTTAGTTAACTAAGTGTAAACCTTGAAGAAACATCAATAACTACAAATTTATATCTTCAAAAATTAGCTCCAAACGCAACTAATAAAAGGGAAAAATGATTCACGTGTAAAGATCACGTTTCTAGGCACGGGGCAACCTTTAATGGTAGAAATCGTCAAAAACTAACATTCATCATGAAATAACTCCATAGGAACCCTCTCTTAAGCTTTCTTTCTGGTTTGGAAGTGAAAAGAAATGTTTTCATGGCTTAAAACATTGAGTAAGCCGACATACCACATTTTTTACCTGACCCGGATTCTGCCCCGACAGTCCATAGTAAAACCCTCATAACTTTTTACTCTAATGTCGGTTGGATACGGGGTTTTATGCGTTGCAAACTAAACTCAAAGGCCTTCGATTTAATGTGTGATAGGCCTTCTAACTCTTTATATATTGGGAGAAAACATTCAAGACATTTGACCCAAATTTCAAAGAAATCTTTAAAAAGGAACTTACGATAACTTTCGCCAACTTTTATTTTGCCACTTACCTAACTTCAAAACTTGAGATACAATCCTTGAACACTTAAAATATGACATACCACATCATTCTTAATTTATTACCTACCCTCCTTGTCTTTCCACGAAGATACGAGTTAATTTAGACGTTTTGAAAAGTCGGGGTGCTACATTTCACATATAGCAAACATAAAAATCATATTTGTATGTTATATCTATAGTTTGCATAATTGCGCTTTATAACAAGTTTTATGTTTGCTATGAAGCTTTTGATTTGTATAATTCGCTACAAACATCCAATTTTATACAAATTATTTAGTTTTGTATAAATTCATTTATACATTGTAATTTGTATAATAAGATCTGTATTTGTATAATTATAAGTGTATAGGACGAAAATATATGTATTTGTATATACATTTTTCTCTCACTTTATACAAACACAAATACATTTTATATATTTTATACCGAAATGTATAAAATGCTAAGTGTAAATCGAATCAGATGGCAAAAAAAGGGGATGTTTGCTGCGAATTACAATTAAAATAAGCTATGGCTATAACATTTAATTTGAATTAATAGTTTGCTATTTCATACAATTTTTCTTTTTTTAACGATGTTAAAATTTAAACAACATCACCAAAATTCTATTTGTGCAAATTACCTAATTCCTAAATAACGATGTAAAAGTGGCTATATTGCCCATTTCTCCCCATTTTAGCTCTATCGAAATTCAAGCATTGGGCCCTGAGATTTTAATCCTCAAGCCCACAATATCTCTTTTAGCCCGTTTACTTAACTATCAATATTCCGACTAATTCATTTTCTCCCCCAATTTCAAATTCCGCGCGAGCTTTCTCTCTTTCCCTCTGCTCCAACTTGCTCATCTCCATTTTTCTTCCGCGGAGAACTAGCGGTGATCAGTTTCTCCGGCAGAATCGAGTGGTAAGTCTCTCTCTATCTATGCCGTCATCCCGATTACCGATTCGACTTCTCCTCAGGGGAACAAACTCGTTCGAATTGCTTAAATAAGATAAGTAATTCAGTATCAGAAAAATTGAATATTAATCCACAACTACTTTGCACCGCCTAAGTTCTATGATTTTCGATTTGCTCAATGAATTGTATACCGCATTTGTTTTGTTTATTGAAGAAGAATTATGAATAGAATTGGATTTCACACACATTGACAGCAACTGTATTAATGATGACTAGAAGCACGATGTATGGATTATATATATATAAGCGATTAACATATTATCTAGCATCTTGACCTAGAAAAGTTGCTCAACCAAGGAATTTACAGTTTACTGTTTGTTTTTTTCATTTGTGTGATTTAATTTAGCTTCACGAGTATTCTGCTGTTTAGGTGGTCAATACTGCAAATTTTAACTAAAGTTTGTGATGATTTGCATCATTGTTTATATATCACCATCATTTGTTGCTTGTTCCGACTAGTACTCTTAACGTTGATCCATGGTTGTTCTGATTAGGAAGTGTTAGTGTTTTCTATTTTAGTAAGTTTTGTTTGTTTTTGAGACACGTTTTGTATCTGACATTTGATAGAATATTACATGTGGATTTCAGTTACTAAGATTATGAGGAATTCTCCTAATATGGCGTCATCTTTGCTTTCGTATTTGTTTATTGTTTTGGCAGTCTCTTACGAGTGTAATGTTGTCCAGTTTTTGCTAGTACAGATCCACAATGGAACTAGCAGTTGCTGATGTCACAAATAAGCGCCTCAAACCTTCTGTATGTCCCCTATCTTCTTTTAAAGCATTTTAGCTTCATATTTTTCCTGATTGAAGTTTATTGTTGTTAGGTGGAGGATAATGGAACCACACAGACTGATAGTGAAGTTGCTAAGACAGTAGAAGAAGAAACTGCAGTTGCCACATTGGCATCAGAACAGGTGGAGCTGGAGATTGCTAATATTCTTGAAAAGATCAACCGTTTCACTAACCTGGTATAATTTAGATTCTTAATTTTTTATACCTCGACAAATAACTATGATGCTGACATAAGAAAGGGAGAAGAGACAGTTGAGTCTAATCAAGTGAATGATGGACTTGATGTTTTAATACCAGTGATTGTAATTTAAGTTTCGCTCACTCTTTAATATATGCATGTGTATTGGTTGACACAATTCTTGTTTTCATCTCGAGAAGGTCTCTGAACTTTTGGAATCAGGGAAGTCCATGCTGAAGGAATTGAGTAATGAGTTTGAAGAACGAATAATTGTGTAAGTGTGGAAGTGGAAAAATTAACTAATTAGGACAAGGTCAGCTACAAATGATGAAGTATTTTTATTTGCAGAATCCACAAGGAACAGATGGAAAAGTGGCAAGAAGAGATTAAGGAACTGCGCTTGCTTGATACTTCAAATGAGGAGGCTGATGGTCTCTTGTTGAATGCTAAATATCTACTTCAGAATGTCCGGGGTGAATCCTGAGCTATTTGCATCATTCTAAATCTTCTCAATTCAATAGGTAAGCTGTTCACGTTATCCTGAGTAATTGACTGTTCTGCATTTCTAGTACTTTTGTCACCTAGCTTGGTTACTTCTGTTCTCACTAAAAGAAGGACAAAGCCTTATATGATCCATAGCTTTTGTAATTGCTGCACATTTTATTGCTAACTGATGTAAAGCTGCTTAGTATTTCCTTGATAGTACTAGTTTTCTGACTGATAAGTATATAATAGATATCACAAATTGGGTATGGTTAATTTTTGGTGCACAAATCTACTGAATTTCTTAATGCTCTTCATTTTGTTATTTTCTCTCCAATCTATTGTTCCTTTTGCTATGTATGTTGTGAGCCTGATTCATTAGTTGTTCATAGCTAGCTGGTAGTCTTCTTAATTTTCATTCCATCTATTACTTTAATCGCCTTATTTGAACTATGATCCAAGGTACCAAGCTCTCCCAGGGATATGTGAAAATCAAGCATAATTCCATTAGAACTTTTATGGGAGAGTACATACATGTAAGTGCTTTTCGTTACGCTCTCAGGTAGAAAGTAGAGTGGACTTTCCAAGTTTAAGAGCTGCAGTATAAACTACAAAGTACCTTTGCCTGTTTGAGATTCAAGATCCATGATGTCATCTTCTTAAAAACATGATGAAACAAATGAATCTTTCACCATGGAGGCCTAAAATAGAAACACACTGAAAAAACCGTAAGCAGTAAATAGAAATAGAGTTTATTCTGTGCTTGCAGCGAGAATATAAAATTGTCAGCTCCATTTTCATCATTAACTTTTTGATTTTCGCAAAAAGTTGTCAAACGTGGATAAGATAAGACTTCTCTATTAACCATCCAGTTCAAAATTACACAAACACGAGAAGAAAAAAGACTAAACAAGGAAGCAATCTAAATAGAAGAGGAAAACTGAGTTAAAACTCTTCTAAAGGTTTCATAACCATTTAATATTCTGTACTACAGTCATAATTACATACATAGAAACAAAACCTAAATCCCTCTTAAATGGTAGAGCAAGAGAGATGATAGAACCTAAGTGATCTATTTAGGCTTCTAGAATTTGAAAACAACCAATTTTCACTCAATACTTCTAAGAGTCGCCGACAGAGATAGGTTGGCCAGAGATTCATCCAAGGCGTGATCTAGAGTGTTGCCTGGTCATGATGACCTCCCTTGCTAGAACCGGCCAGTCAATTACATTTCTCTCTGACTCTTCCTCCTTAATCTTCTTCACTTGGCTATGCACAACATGCTGATGATGATTGTCACCTTCTTGATTTTGTTCAACGAATCCTTCTTCTTTCTTTGACATGTTGCTGTTCTTCTTCTCCATATGAACTCACCAAAATAGGCAGTCTTCAGTTTTTCTCTTAACAAAATCACTGAAATGGTTGCCTATTAATATAGATTTGGTGAGTTTGGCACCCAAACACAACCCCCAAGAGTTCTCTTTTCGTCTCTTATTTACCTTTGGAAGTTTGGTCGTGATTCATGAATCATGGGAGGGAAGTGAAACAAAAAATTGGTGGAAGATTGGATACATACAGAGTTTTTGAGACTTGAGAACTTAGACCACTATTTAAGACCATAACCCATAAAAAGAAGAAGTAATGTCAACCCTACGCGTTATGTATGTATGATACACGTGAAATATTAAATCATTTATATCACAAGGAAGGTATGATTAAATCTCATACAATTTCCCCTCATGAACTGCAGAGGACGACTTTTTTATTCTCCTTTCAAACAAAAGAACATTAACCTCTATCTATAAGTCAAAAGATACATTATTTTTTTGGGTGCAAATTAAAGTCAAAAGGATACATTTTTTGGGTGCAAATCAAAGTCAAAAGATACATGCACTAAAGTTAATTACATAGGTTTAATGTTCACGGTACATGAATAATGATGCGATAATAGATCTAATTTACATAAACTAAAAAAAGTCATAAACTGTAGAGTTGCTAATCTTTTCCCCCATGTTATTATTTATTAACGCACTGTTATTATTCACAATTACATGTGATTATTTTTTGTGGTAACTTGTTATTTTAAGATTTATCGTACGTCTGATGTATAACTTGTTATAGGTATAATATGAAAGTTAAAAGCTAACTTCGTAATAGGTCAATTGATTTTGTGCTTTTACAAATTTGTATCGTTTAAAAAAAAAATGAAAACAGTAAGGGGTGTGAGGTAGGATGTATTAGGAAAATAATGTATGCATTTGGCATGTTATTTTTAATATATTAAATCAAACCGAAATAATGTTAGCATAATTATTGTTAACCTAACTTTCATAATTAATTCGGGGTGGCCCAGTGGTTTGGGCTTGGGACTTCCATGTTGGAGGTCTCAAGTTCGAAATCCCTTGCCAGCGAAAGCAAGGGGTTTGCCTTCTGGGTCGAGCTCGTTGCATCGGGCTTGCCTAGTGCGGGTTACCTCTCTTATGTGGTTTGCGAGCTATTGCATAGGAGCGGAGATTTTACCCTGTGCGCACCCAAAGAGTAGCGACTGCGGGTTTTCCATGTCATAAAAATAAAATAAAAAATTAATTAGCCTGAGTAATTTCCCTTTTTTCTGATGAAAGGCATCCTAGTCTCTTGGATTGGATGATGCTCTGATTTCTTTGCCTTTCTTATCTGTAAATTAAATGCATGTACGGTTTACTTCAGGTGTGAACGTGGGAAAGAACTTTAAAAAGGTCAAATTAACAAAAAAGTACTAATCTATTTTTAACATGATTATAGTTATGAATTGTGATAAGGTATACGTGTATTTTGGTTGGTGACGTGGCTCTAGATAGATTAGAGAAGTTTATGCAGTTGGGTTTGCTGTAGCCTGTGGGCAAGTCCTTTTCAATCTGCTTGTGGTTGGTGGATAAATAATAAATTAATAACATCCCGATAAAATGTAGAATTATTTTATGTCACATTTTGTTAGGGATGTTAACTAGTTTTGGTATTATTTTACTCCACTGTGTATACTAAAATGATGGGATTAGGTGTCCAATATGGAAGTAAAATAACTAATTTCATGAAATATTTTTGTATATTCCATCCCGCATAAACTAAATGAAACTCAAGTTTCTAACAATAGCGTGTGAAGGCAGACAATAGCTGATTTTTTTTAATCAAACAAGTGTAACTATTCAAGTTTTCAACCATCAGGAATATCTTCTAGGAGTAGACCAAAATAGAAGCCCAATTTCTTAAAGCATGTGCACCAAAACAGAGGCCCAAAATCCTTAGACGGCGCAGTTTTTCTAGGCTAATTCACCAAAAGACAAAATAGGGTGAACTATAAATTTGTAATTATACTTTGGGCTCTTACTAGTCGTTTGTTCTAGAAAAACAAAAAAAACACCATAATTGGGGCAGATGATTCTAAACAATGGGCTGTTTGTTGACTTAGGTCCTCTAAAATAATGTGGGCTGAAGAAAATTGCAAGGTCAACATTTAATTGATTGAGTGCACTAGTGTTATTTCAGAAAGTGTGACATACACAACTGAAGAAGTCTAAAACATATTCGAAGAGCACTTTTTTCAAAAGAAAAATTCGTTGGGAAAGTAAAAGTAGTGGTTAACATCACCAATAATTCCATGTGATAGCATTTATTATTGATTTAACGAATCCAAAGGTGAGAATTGATTCATAGTGGATTGATACCACACAAATGGGAGAAAAAATGACACATCATGTGCCCAACTGCCAAGCTCATCAAATATCTCAAAAAACTTTATCTCGAAAGTCTTTGGGTGTGTTTCCACGTCTCATTGATTAAAAAAAAATTCAATTCGGTGCACTAAAGCTCCCGCTATATGCAGAGTTCGGGCACAAGCTCGACCATAAGGGTCTATTATACATGATCTTATCTTGTATTTTTGTGAAAAATTATTTCCAAAGTTTGAATCTGTGACTTCTTGATCACATGACAATAACTTTATTAGTTAAATATTTTAAAATATTTTTCTCATTAGAAATTGGGAAAATAAATTTCACGAGTGGATATTCTATCCTTTGTCTAATTATACGCAATACTTCGGCAAAGGATTGGTACAGATACATGACAAGGACTTAAATAGTAGGTCCACAATAAACACCTTTTAACATTTGTTAAACACGTGGTCCTGTCTATTCAATTCAGCATCAGCATGTTCTTGTTTGTTATGATTGGGGCCGAGCTACCGTATTAAATTTTAAACAATAAATTCAAAATTCATAAAATTTAAATTTTGATGTTGCCCTTAATTACGCAGTCAAAAGTGCGTGTTTTAGACATGGTCTTCCTCACGCTTTACATGCAATAAAATAATTCATGTCTCTGTGTGTACAAAACGTGTATTTTTTTTTTCTCTCTCTTGGACTTTCATCACAGTCTACGTATACAAACTTATTAACAAGGTAAATTTGTGACTTATGTTTGAAGCTACTGTTTCAAATTGCACACTTGGGAGTTTCTACTATTTTCTAAAATTAAATGTCAATTAGTCTCAAATGGTTGTTACATATGGTAGATTATTTTGGAGTCACGTGTAAAAGAAAAAAATAAATAACGACAAAAAAGAAATCAGTAAAAAGCTATACGAAATGAAAATTCTTCTCCATCCAAGGGTGTGTCGGTTGAAATAAAGACCATATTGGAGACCCGGTTTGAATTCGGTCCATAGATAGACATAGTTATTCAATATATATATCAGTAGCGTAACACAAACACTCTTAAGAAAAGTCTCTAAAAATTTGTCCTTAATGGTATTTTATGACGGAAGAATTAGATTGGAGGCCCGAATTGAATATGAATACATGTATAAGTATTGTTATGATAAAAGTATGAGAGTAACAAAAAAAAAAGTCCCATATATTTTGAAGTAATTAATCGTATAAAAATTCTAATTACAATATCAAATTTTCATAATTAAAAGACTTTGTCTATTTCTTTATTCATTCATTTTCTAGTGTTTTGTACTATTACATGTTGAGATGCAATGCACCTCCTTCCTAAAATCTCTTCTCTCATTCACATTCACACTGCATATATATAGTAAGTTTTCACATGCCAATTTTGGAAAGTATCTCAATTGCTTTAAATTGTAATAAAACAACATGAGTGGAGAGGGAACATCGACAAACACTAAATCCAATTATGATTTTGACATAGATAATTAATAATTTTGAGTGCTACCCAATTGTTACACCATAATGATCAAAATAATACATTCAAATACTTGATATCAAAAGTGATATTTTTTATCATGGGATGCACCCTTAAAAGACAAATTTTATAATTACGAGAGACGATGTTGAGTGTATAAGGAACTTTTAGATTTCAATAATATATTTTTAAAAAATTTAGGCTTAAGCTTAAAGAAGGACAATATCACTAATGAATTGAACTATTACATATAATATTGAGTTGCAGATAAAATTTTTTACTAAAGTTTTAAATTTGATACTACCAAATTTTAAATATTTTTACTAAAGTTACATGATACATATTTATAAAATTTTATGTAAATTAAATGGAAATGTCTTATTCCTTCCATCGAAAATAAACTCATTACCTCCAAGATAGTGATAATGTCTGCGAACATATTATCCCCTTTCTTGACCCCACTTTGTGTGATTACACTTGATATGCTATTGTATGTTGTTTCCATCGATTTCATATCTTAAATTTCTTTCTTCTTCGACAAAATCAAATAAAATGTCTCATAAAATATTTATGATGAATTCACATGAACTTATTGCTTATGAGCTACGTCTAACCCTAATAAAAGATTATTGGAAGGAAGCATCGTGGTTCGAGTGATAACCAAAGTCATAAGCGTGTATAGGCCGAGTTTGGGGCGGAAGTTGAAGTGACCAATTAGGGAATTACTATTGCTGGGATTACAGAACCCTTCCGATAGCGACTCGTAACGCGTTACAACAATATACTTTTATTTTATACACATTTATGTTAGGTGGGGACCTATTTATAGTCTTCACCCAACAACAACCCTAATAATAATGTTTATTACTTTAAGGTGATTGTTTGATCGGTGAGATAAAAATTATAATCTCTACGTATTTTATGATGTTATTTTATCATATGTTTGGTAATAGATAGTATTATTTAATGTCAACATTATTTCATTTTTTTGGTAATAACTGTGAACATTACCATTGATAACAAATGAGAATTACAGTTATTTCATTTTAAGGATATGATTTTAGATGGAAAGATGTGGAACGTTGAAGATTAATAGGTTGCATAGTGTTACCTTATTTTTTGAAGGTTTAAGTTTGTTGGTGTATCTCGTAGGTGTTTCACATCACATCATTTTGATGTTGTTATTGTTCCTTTCTAGTATGTTATGCACTACTTTTCATATTAATTGTTATGATTTCTTCACTGTTTTCTTCTTCTTTTCCTCAAAATTATTCCATTTGAACGGAAGGTCTTGTGTGAACAACATTTGTACTTCTATATGCATACGGATGAAATTTCACTAATATGTTATTGTTATTATATTTACTCAATTATTTTAATATAAATAATAAAATAAGTTATTTATCACATCCCACCCACCAATGACCCGTAATATAAAATAAACACGGCCTTCTCAGAAAATTACAAAGAACATAAATTAATGATTGACCCACGCCCAATTTGCCCACTTTTCCCCAATTGGCCCCCTCTCACGAAAATTCTATAAATCACTATCTTCATTTTCTATTTAAAGGAGTGGACACACACAGTTTTAGCATAGCTTCTCATATTATTATCCACACACAACAAATTACAAAACAAAATATACTAAAATCTGTATTTTTAGCTTCTTTTCATCATCTAATCTCACAAAAATCTCATCTTTCCCTGTTTTTATAGACTTAATACAGATTAATTCCAACTGGATTTTGTTTCTTTTTTTTCCCCGACCCTAATTTGCAGTTCTATATTTATATATATCTCCTTCTTGATTTGGAGGGTTTTCTTCTTTAGGAAGAACAGAGAAAAGGGTGTCTTTTGTTTTACTTTTGGAGATATTAAGATATGGCAATGACGAAAACCTTATCTATGATCTCAAGAACAGGAAGAGACTTGCAGAGATACAATGATGGATGTCGTCAAGTTGTTGGGTGCGTATTAATTTTTGATTTGTTTGGTTGAATTTCAAGAAAGTTGAAATCTTTTTATGTGGGGTTGTGTTTAATTTTGAAAACAATTTCTGGGTATGTTGATCTGATTTTTCTGTAAATTTTTACCAATGGTGCAGATGCATTCCGTACAGATATAGAAAAACCAATCAATCATCTACAGTTCAAGGGACCCAAATTGATGATTTGGAATTCTTATTGATCAGCTCACAGAAGAGTCCAAAGTGGATGTTCCCTAAGGTATAATTTCAATCCAGTTTGTTTGTTTGTTGTATTTGGCTCCCAATTTGGAGTTTGGATACTATTCTTAATCATTCTTGGATTTGACATTTTTTGTTTTGTGATGAAATTACAGGGTGGTTGGGAAACTGATGAGGCATTAGAAGATGCTGCTTTAAGAGAGACTTTTGAGGAATCTGGTGTAGTTGGTGATGTTGAGGTTCAGGAGTATTTAGGTACTTGGAGTTTTAAGAGCAAAAGCCAAGGGACATTTCATCAGGGGCATATGTTTCCTTTGCTTGTCACAGAAGAACTAGAAGATTGGCCTGAGAAAACTGTTCGAAAACGTCTATGGGTAAGTTGTGAATCTGCTTATCTTAGCTGCTGTGATCTTGAATCACTTTGATTTGTGTAATTTGTTAATTGGATAGTGTGTCCTGATGTTATATTTGATTTTATCTTGCAGTTGAAATTTAGTGAAGCAAGGGAAGTATGTTGGCATTCCTGGATGAAGGAAGCTTTAGATGTCTTTGCCTCTAAGCTCACAAAGAGAAATTTAAACGATGAGCCTCAGACATGCCCTTTCGATGAATTGTCCTTTGAACAGACAGTTGCTACTGTATCTAATTCTAACACAATGTTTTATGAAGAACCAATAATCAGCATTGAAGCTAATGACTTGACCTGTGAGGAGGAGCTGAGAATTAGCCTTGTAGCTAAGCCTTCTCTAGGTAAGCTCATGTTCAATGAAGAAGCAAGGCGAAAGCCGTTTTTCAATGAAATTAGTAATGTAGCCAACTCAATGTTCAGTGAAGAAGCAACCATGAGCACCAAAGCCCAGAAGATGTTCAATGAAAAATTGGGAAGAATAAGCATTGCTGCTTTCAGCTAGCAAACAAATGATGGAAGAAACCTCAAGACTTCTAAGAACCAAGAATGAGGAACCCGGGACGCCCATCCAGTATAATTCTCGACGAGCAAGGAGCCAAGAACCAGCATTATGTAAAGGAGAAAGAAAGAACCTTGGAACGCTGTCGACAGAAATTTTGATGACTCTAAAAATGCAGGACTTGGCATTGTTACCCACAATTTGCAAAGAAAGGACAATAATCTATGGATGCATTTACAGGCATATCAGTATTATGGACCAGAAAGACTAATCCAGTTTCTCAAAGGCATAATAATACATACATAGGCACACAAACTTGGCCTCAATTGGCAAGTAAACACTCCAACTTTGGGAGTGGATACCCGATGCCGACATGACATATAAATTTTGGATGCGTCCAAATGATTATTTCTTTAAGCTGAGTGTTCAACTGGAGACGAGTTGAGGTGTCTAGATATGCATCCTCCTTGGAACGTTCAGTTGTCAGTCGAGGCTAAGTTTGAGTGTCTATCTATGTATTATATACCTTTCTCAAACTCCAGATATAGGTTATGCTTGATAGAGAGATCTTTCAGGATAGAGATATTTAGAGGTTAATCGCATAAGTTTCTAACTTCATTCTTTAATTCTTTTTTGTTGTTACAAGATGTACATATGATCATTTAGTTGTATGTAAAAGAACACCAAAATTGAACCCAAAATAATTGTCTCTAGTTGTTGGCATTACACTGTTGATTCAATGATTGAAGTATAAATTAATGGATATGATGTTCTTGACTTGTCTGAGTTCTGGACAAATTTACTACTGTTGGGATGGATAGGTGAGGAACTTGATTTTTCAGACTCATTTACCAACCATATACTATAGTTTTATTTTAAGCTCTAGAAAAGAGACCAGTTCAACATATCATTGCCGACATGATAGAAAATAATAATGAAGCCATTGCAGTTGACTGTATAAACATAACATACAAGGAAATTACTATGAAATAAAGAAACATGGTTTAGAATTATTTTGTTGGAAGCATCCATGAGTCGTGGAGTGTCTTTGAGAATCATATGGTTTTGTTTAATGATGTTATGGACATGTTTGTTGGGAGTTCACGAGGAAGACATACCCATCATGTACCAAATATCTCTTTAAAAAACTCAAGATATGGTTGATGAAGTAGTGATAAAATAATCAGTCGTTTGGTGTGAGGTATAAGGTATAATAATTTTGGATTTGTGTTTGGTTGGAGGTATTAGGTAGTCATTGGATTATTTATCTCACTATTTATATCATAGTGGTGGGATAAGTTATCCACTATGTATATCTCAGGATAACTTGTTCCCAACCAAACGACCCTAAGAAAAATAATGGTCACTTCATAACAGCTAAACTTAGTGGCCTTTAGAGATATTAACTCGATTCGATTTTCAAAACTTAGTGACCTATTGAGATATTAACTTATTTAAGTTTCGAAGTTCTAAGACATTATTGTATTTTCCTTTGTTGTTTATTATTAATTTCTTTTATAGTGACAACTATAAAGAAGAAGATAAGAATTAGTGAAGTTTTGTTCTGTTTTATCTGTTGTTTTGTGGTGTGATTGTGACCAACTTTTCTTACTAATTCGATCCAAGACATATCCACACACATGAATACGAAATATTTGATTTTATAGTCCTTATTATTTGTTAGTTTATTATATTTTTCAAAAGAGATCAATACGGTAACAAAAGTAGAAACTTCAAAACATCTAGATGTTGTTTGATAACAAGTATTAACTACTTTAACAAAACAAAAAAGTATTAACTACCAAACAACCCCTTGATGTGTACATTTTGGTTATTAAACATGCCCATATTAGTGCAAAATCAAAGGTCCATTTCATGTTAAGGTTTAATTTATAGAGCTGAATTTAATAAGGGATTCATAACTTATTAAATTAGATCTTTTAATAAGTTGTATGTCACCAGCCTAACTATACAACAAAATTGTCTATGTTTCAGTGAAGACAAATTAGGTATTAATTAAGACTTATCTTGATTTCTTATCTCATGTTTTTGTGTGTTCACATTAGTATCCACTTGTGGGTGCGTGACATGTTAGAATCAAGTGGACATATATTCTATTACAAAAAAGGTTTTTTTTTTTAAAAAAATTTATACAATTTCACTCTTTATAATGTACTATACTTTATATTACTTATTAAGAAAATAGTAACATAAATTCAGATTCTATTTATGAAATTATACTTAGATATGTTGTTGTTAGTAAACTAGGAGCGTAAATTCAGATTTTATTTATGAAATTATACTTAGGTATGTTATTGTTTGTGAAGTAGAAATGTAAAATATATTCTCAAGAGTGTATTCATTTTCACCGAAGGTCTCGAGTTCGGGGTTGAATCAACAACAATAACATATCTAGTGGTCAATGTATACTCATACAATGAAATCTGAAAAGTATAGTGTGTATGCAGATTTTACCTCTAACTTAGACTCAGACTTAAATATGGAGTTAAATTAAAACGATCCTCCCAAGATCTCAAATTTCTTTATTATTTCCAATAATCCCAAGTGACCAAAATTGTTATTTATTCTAGGGAAAAGGATAAAAAATATCCTTATACTATGTGAAATGATCAAATATGCCCTTTGTTTATGCTTTGGTCTATTTTTGCCCTTATGGTTAGTGAAATGGGCCAAAAATGCCTTCAGATGTAACGGAGATAGCAACAAATACTTAAACAATTTAATTAATCTTAATTTGTCTACCCTCTTCTCTTAATCTGAACCCAACTCCATTTCTAACATCAAAACTTAAATAGCTAAACATCCAAAACTCAAAAAGATTATCCATCACCAACAAAGAACTTATCAGGGAAGGTTTAATCTCATTTCTCCTCCATGCAATAAAGAAACAGAAACCTCACCACAACAATTTTTGTTGCCTCTCCGACACCTCTAACCGGATCTATCACATGCTCATCTGAGCTGACTCCATCGAGGGCTTTTCTCACCATAGAACTCGATCAGAGTTTCGGCCTCCGGTCACCATTGATTTCCTGGATCTGCCTCAGCCGAGAAGCTTCAATAACAGAGCAACTTCTCTGTTTTCCCTTGTTTCCAACCAGAATGCCTCCGAATTGACTGCTACCAACAATTTACAAGGGACTACTACTGTTGATAATCTCCGTCATAGGAAATTCTGATGCAACAGATTACGTTGAAAAAACTACTACTACTGACGATATGTACTTTGTGTGTTCAACTTTTGGGTGATCTTCAAGTGTAAATGTGAAATATTTGTTTGGTTTGATTATTTTCTACTAGTAATACTGTTGTTTCAAATCAATTAGTCTTAATTTAAGAAATCTAGAAGAGGGACTAGGGCTTTGAAGGAGGAAAAATAAATAAATTTTGTGAATGAAATGGAATTGGGTTCATCGGATAAAGAGAAGAGGGTAAACAAATATTAAGACTAATTAAATAGTTTAAGTATTTTCGGTTGCCTCCGTTAAACTTAGGGCATTTTTGGCCCATTTTATTAACAATAAAAGCATAAATGGACCAAAGTATAATAAACAAAGGACATTTTTGACCATTTCATATAGTACAAGGGCATTTTTGACCCTTTTTCCTTTATTCTATGCATTTGCAAAGTTTTTTCCCCCAAACATCTATGGAAGAATTAGCAAGAAAATGAAGGAGAAAAGAAATTTGATCATCAAAATTCAAATCAATAAAACCAAATTAATCGTTGAATTAAAGACAAAAAAGAGTTATGTGTAAGAAGGTATATATACCCCTGAACGTTACGTGAAAGATTAAATATACCGCTAACGTTTCTTTTAGTTTAATTAAAAAAATACTATTCTAATCAATTATCACTCTCGCCGCCTCCCGGCCAAAAAAAAAGTGAATTCTTTTATTGGGTTATATATATCTAATATCAACGGTCGACTTAGGCATTTCAAATTCAAAATTCAAAATTTAATCCTTTCTATTAAAAAACCTTCAAAAGAAGAAGACGAAGAAGCAAATCGCCATTGAAACGCCAGAATGGGAAGACTTGGAGTGAAAACTGACTATGAAGAACTCCGAAACGCTCAAATCTTGGAAAACAAGGTCCTTTTCTCTCTCAATTTGAGTGCATCTAATTTCTGTCGATGTTAATTTGTTATAAGCTGACTTTCTTTGATTACAGGCGCGATTGGCCAGTCTTGGACTTCAAAAAACTGTGGCAGAACTTCGATCTATCAGATCTAAACCACAATCTGAGAAGAGAAAACACAACAAAGTTGACTACTTCTCAACCCCTTTGCGCCGATCTAGTCGATTGAAAGGCAACTCTTCCGAATTGAATTCATGCGGCACTGCGCCGCTAGCGAAAAGTCTGTATTTATGTGTCTTTTCTCCTTTTTTTTTTGTTTTGGCTCCACAAGTGTGGATTTTGAAATTAGAATGTTTTCTTTTTGTAATGTTGCTTTTAGGGAAATTGGGGATTTTTTATGAAGGAGATGATGAAGATGATATTGAGAAGAGACCAGCTAATGCACCTCTGTTGAGAGTGAAAGATGGCTTAACGCTGCGTCTTACTCCGGAAGCTTTGGCTCGGCGTTGCACAAGCAAGGACAGGGGAACGTTATATGACCCTTATTTGGGTATTTGCTGTCACTTTTGCAGGTTTTGAACACGTTCTTGGACACCCTTTTGCTTACTATTTTTTGCCTTTTGTTTTATGAAGTGTTTAAGTGCACGGATGGTGTAAAAAATATTTCCATAATCGAGTCACTGTTATAATCACGAGCGGATAACCTTTGTAAAAATTGTAAAGTAACCTGCTATAACAAGTTAAATATACAGATAGTATAAACAATCTATGACGTGTTAAGTATATAGCTTGAATCCTTTTGTAACTCCCAGTTTTTGATCACTTACTGTCATTTCCATAATCAAGTCACCGCTATAACTATGAGAAGGGTGAATCTAAGTGGATGGTAGGGGTCCCTAGATCGAAAAGTTACACCATATAAGGTCAAATTCAATGTTTATGATTATATAGATTGAAATGAACCCCCTCAACAGAACTAGGATGCGTAGCTCAGTGGCCAAGGGGGTTCAGGATCTCTCCAAGGTCGCAAGTTTGACACTTACTCTCTGCAGTCGCGTGCCTACACTTACTTTTAGATTACTTTAGTAATCTGCTATATATGTAATGATAGTGTAGAGAGTCCTTACCGTGTTAGGTATATAGATTAGTTCCTTTTGTAAATCCCAGTTTCTGGTCACTCACTGTGCAGTGAATTGAGGGACTTCCCTCAAGACAGCTTCTTTGTTTCTTTTTGATAGGATGCATGACTTTTGCACTTGAATTTACATCTATGCCAGCCTAGCTTGTCCTTGTGTATCACAAAAATGCTAAGGTGTCGCACGAGGAACAGTTAAAAATGATAATATGTGAATGCTAATGCAGGCAAAAGAAATTATGTGGTGAAGAAGACTGTAAGCGATGTGGTGATTCAGACATGGATCAACCTTGCTTAGGTTAGTCTTACGAATTGTTTATTGTTTTGTGGTACTTGCTAGTCTGTAAACAGACTGATGAATATAAAATCTCATATACAGGCAAGACAGATTGTTCAATTTGTCATTCTAGCCAAGGTGTTCTTTGCCGAGGTTGTCTTAAGGTTCGATATGGTGAAGGTGAGACAATAACTATGCATTTTAGATACTGAAGGGTTATATGAAGTCACATAATTTTGATCTTTAAGTCACTCATGTTGTACACACTACTCTTCACTTTATGAAATTGATTTCTGCCTTTTCACTTATGAATGTCGATTAGTACTAAATATGTGCAACTTGTGCTAGAAATGGAGGATGTGAGAGAAAATAAAGAATGGATGTGTCCTCATTGTACTGAAGAAAAAGGCATCAATCCATATTGGATATGTAATAGGTACGTAGTGGTTTATAAAACAGGACTCGCCACTAGATTAGATAAGTTCTTTTGATACTGATAACTTCTTTTGTTTTTTTCTTGGTTCATGGATTGATTTCTTGCTCATGCTTATTTACGTTTTTCTAGCTCATTGTGCCTAAAGAAGCGAAAGATGGCTCCAACTGGGATCGCCATATTCAGAGGTTTGTATGTTTGTCACTAGTTTACTCGAGGTTTTGTTTGCTCATATCTGTTGTTATATATTGTTCTAATTTCTTGTCTTTTTGTTTTCCTTTTTCTCTCCTTGTTGGACAAAACAGCTAGAGAGATGGGATACAAATCAGTGGCACATCTGTTAATGGATCAGCTTCAGGGAGCAGTGAAAGGTTGATGATAAACTAATTTAATGCATTGTAAACTTCTTGTTGGTGCAGTAGAATAGCTTCAGAATGTAAAAATGAATGTTATGAAATTTATGCCAACCATTTCATTTGAGGTTATATCGAAACAAACACTTGTATAATTACATTGAGTATGTTGTTATCCACAACAACGATGTCCGTTTTAAAGCCTAATTCTTGTTCAAGAAATTTGTCCAAAAGTAGTCTTGGCGCTATACATCTGCAATGGCATGCTTCTTCTTCTTCTTCGCCTCCTCCGTCTTCATCTTCTTCTTCTTCTTGCAGATGTAAAACCACACAAATTTTAAAAAAAGAATGAAATACATGTTAAAAATGGAAATATGTTGCCCAGTTTGTGATTGGGGATTTGAATGATAACATTCCTTTGAACTTATATTGACTATCCTAATAATTTAGATTGGTTTGATTGATGAAAATTAAATAACACAATTGTTGGGTTTTACTACCTTGAATAAGAAATAATTTGTTCCTTTTTACATGTCTACTTAATTTTGCAATGGAGAAGTACTGCCGGAGTGTTATGTGATAAAAAGAGGATACCTATTAAAATGAAAGATGAGTTATATAAATAACTATAAGACTCGCGATGTTATATGGCAGTGAATGTTAGGACTGCTAAAATCCAAGATATCATGTTATGGAGATGCAAATGTTAAGATGGATATATGATCATACCAAATTAGACAGGATTAGAAATGATCACTTTCGTCAAAAGATGCAAGTAGCACACATTGGGAATAAAATGTGAGAAGGTCGCTTGAGACGGTTAAGACATGTTAAGTAGGGGTGGGCATAAATTCCGGAAAATCAAAAAATCGAATCAAACCGAACTAATTCGATTTTTTGCTTCGGTGTCAGTGTTATTTTTTCAAAAGTTTGGTTCTTTGGTTCGGTGTAAGGTTCTCAGAACTTTGGTGAATCGAAGAACCGAACTTTTACTAAAAAATTTAGAAAAATAATAATTATATATATCTTTATCAATGTACATAATGTAAAGGAACCCGTCTTCGTCCTTGTTTTTCTCGAGAAGTAGTTGGAGGCACAATGTTCTTGACAAAGACAAATATAGTCTTTTAAATAGCACAGTAAGTGTTCCATGGAGAGACACATCATTCCTTAACAAAGTTTTAAATTTTTAAGTATCTTATATTTGAATTTTGTAAATTTTATTTTTCATCCGCACCAAATTAGTTTGATTAGAAATAGAATGCACATTTTTCTAAAATCAAAGAATCAAATCAAAATTTGATAAACTGAACGGAAGAATACTATTTAAAAAGAGTTGCAACGTCCGTGTTTTGGCATTTCAATTTTATTTTATTTTTTAAAAAAAGAGAGTAAAAAATCAGCCTTTGTCCAGAGTAAAGAGGAGGGAAAATCGCCATTGAAAACCTAAAAGGCCATCAATGGGAAGGCTAAGAGTAAAACCTAACTATGAAGAACTGCGAAATGCTCGAATCTTGGAAAATCAGGTTTTTCTTCTCTCTCTCTCTCCATTTTCTCTCAATGTTAAATTGCAAATAGTAGCTGATTTTCATGGGGTATTGTACAGGCTAGGTTTGCCAGTCTTGGACTTCAAAATATCTTGGGAGAGCTTCGAACTAAACCAGAGAAGAGAAAACACAACAAAGTGGACTACTCCTCATCCCCTTTGCGTCGTTCCAATCGATTGAAAGGCGACTCTCCACCATCATCAAAAAGTTTGTGTTTTTATGTGTATTTACTGTATGAAAATGTTTGTGTTTCTTTGTATATTGATTTTTCATGGAGATTGTGTCTTTTTGAAGTGGGAGATGATGGCATAATGGAGCGCCTTTATCAGGAAGCTTTGGTTCAGCGTTCCAATCGATTGAGAGTGGGAGTTTGCTGTCACTCCTGCATGTATTACACTCCTTCCCTATCTTGCCAAACTTTTTGCCATTGATGTTGCAACTTACATTTTTTTTATCGTCCACTGTTCGATGAATTGACTGACTGAGGTCTGAGTAAGTAAATTTTAGATATTCTGATGGCCCCTTGGCTTGCTGTTTGCTATGATCCTTTTGAGGTTGAGTTTACATTTCATTTATAGTAACTAGCTTATGTTTAAATGGGTTGGTTGTGTTGACCTAATGGAATGAACTTGATTACCCATCAAACTATTAGATCAAAAGGGGTCATATAATACATCCCCAAACATATACATACAAAATCAAATTTGGAGAGTGGAATGGATGGACTTAAGCTAATAGTTTAAGAAGAATATATTAGTTTTCGCATTTTTCAATAATCAAAATACAAAAGGAGAGGAGATTAGGTTGTGTTTGGAGGTTGGGTTATGACAATGTTATTTGACGCATCTTAGCCCAACCTGAACCAAGTAAACTTTAGGCGGGTTGGATTGTGACTTTGACATTTTGACCTGCCCAAGTTTGGCCTAACTCGCACATCTATCACCATTCACCTCTAAGCTTGTGCTTGTGTGCCACTGGTATTTTGTCACTCTCTTATCAGTTGAAAATGATAATTTGTGAATGCTAATGCAGGGAAAAGAAATTTTGTGGTGAAGAAGATTGTAAACGTTGTGGTGATTTGGACATGGATCAACCTTGTTTAGGTTGGTCATACAAAGCACTTTTCCTTTCCGTAAACTAATTTGCTGGCATACTGATGAGTCTAAAATTTCCCATACAGGAATGACGGATTGTTCAATTTGTCATTCTAGCAATGGTCTTCTTTGCCGAGAATGTCTTAAGAATCGATATGGTGAAGGTGAGGCAATAGATATGCATTTTAGAAACTAAAAGTCAAAGCATAAAGCATTTGCCATGACTCACCAACCGTTACTCTTTTGTTGTGTTTAATTTAAGGCCTAACAATGGGGAACTCTGTGAAATTGATGTTTGCTTTCTCATTTATGAATGTCGATAAGTACTAATACCGTGCAAATATGTGATAGAACTGGAGGAGGTGAGAGCTAACAAAGAATGGATATGCCCTCATTGCACTGAAGAAAAAGGCATCAATCCGTATTGGTTCTGTAACCGGTACGTAGTGGTTATATAAAAGAGGTCTAGGTGATTGTGAAGTCAACTTCTTTTGATATTGATACTGGCAAATTTCATTTGGCTTTTTCTTGCTCATGGATCAATATCTTACTGGTGTTTTTCTAGGTTATTGTGCCTAAAGAAGCGAAATATAGCTCTAACCGTGAACACATTTAAAGGTTTGTATGTCATCACTAGTTTCACTTGAGGTTTTGTTTGTTCGTTCGTATCTGTTGTTTTAATAGTTTGCTCTGAGAATTTGTCTAATTTCTTGTTGGATCTTTGAACAAAACAGCTAGAAAGATGGGATACAAATCAGTGGCACATATGTTAATGGATCAGCTTCAGGGTGGAGATGATAAGCATTTTGGTTAATTCCAAACTTTTTGTGCGATGATAAGAGCAGCTACATGGGCAGTAGAATTAGGGCTTTTGAATGTAAAAATGGAATGTGTCGTAATGGCATGGATCCTTATGTGTTTTTCCATCAGTATTTTGTACCCGATATGGTATTCGGCTAATACAGATTTGCATTGTGTAACTGACTAGTCCATTCCATATTCACTTCTCGTTATCCTTTTACGTAAATCATTACTAACTCCACATATTAAAAAAAAAACTTTAATTCGATATTAAGGCTAAATTGGCGTAAATAATAGTACTCCCAATTTGTATGACTTACTTTTTTTTTTAGTCAGTTTAAAAAAGAATGACACATTTTTATTTTAAGTAATAATTTGCCTATAAAATGTCTTTTTTATCCTTAATGAAATGATTTACAATCACACAAATTTCTATCATTTATTTTGGACCACAAGTTTTAAAGGTTTTTTTATTTTTCTTAAAGTTTATGTCAAATCAAAGTACACCATATAAAATGGGACGGAGGGGTAGTAATAAGATAGGTATATTTATCATTGGTGGATAAAATAAAAAAGTAAACCCTTTTTGTCCCTTGGAGAGAGGTTTTACTACCTTGCTTCTCTATTGTTCCTTCTCGGAACCAAACACCGGCCTGTAACCTCTAGTTTCCGGCCGGCGATGCCGGTTATCCATAACCCTAACTGGTTCTACACTGCTTCGAATATCAATACGAATTGTTCTTTCTCGACCTTCAGCTTCCCTAAAACCCTCACATTTTCAAACTCCTTATCTCATTCTCTCAGATTCGTCTCTCCTAACCCGTTCTTCGTTAACCGGAAACGACGCGGCTTTGTGACTGTTAATGCAGCTGCAAAGTCGTCCAGCTCCGACCTATATTCAGTTCTTAATGTTAGTAGAAATGCAACGCTCCAAGAGATCAAAGCATCTTATCGCAAGCTTGCTCGCAAGGTATACTCATCTATTTACTTATTGTTTTTGGCTTTGTCATTTGTAAGTTGTTATTATTACATTATTCTCTGTCTTGTGGCAAATGCTTTTTTGCTTCGTAATCATTGTATTTACTTGGAAAACAGTATCATCCTGATATGAATAAAGGGCCTGGAGCTGAAGAAAAATTTAAGGAAATTAGTGCTGCATATGAGGTAACATCCTGCTTCCCTCCAAAAATGTTTCATTTGTTATTTTTTTTGTTAGGGCATTTTATGTTGAATTGATAATATAATTAAATTTTGCATTACACTTGGCATCCTTAATTTGGTAAAAATTTAGTTTTGATCTTTTTCTTTCATTGTTTTCAATTTGACTACAAAGTGTATATTTAGGTATTATCAGATGATGAGAAAAGGTCTTCATATGACCGTTTTGGTGAGGCAGGGTTGCGAGGAGAATATGATGTGCCGGGTGGCGGTCCACAGGGGGTAAAGTACTGACCTTTGTTTATATTTTCATAATTTTCATATATATTTCAATGTTTCTTCATGATGACTGGTATCTGTCCCCACATGATTATCTGATCTCTTAGGTGGACCCTTTTGAAGTGTTTTCTGAGTATTTTGGCGAATCAAGTGCCTTTTTTGGAGGAAGCGGCGGATTGGGAGGCTTCAACTTTGATTTCAAGAATACCGGAAGGCAGAATCTTGATATTCGGTGAGTATCGAAGCTTATTTGCTTCTGAAACTATGTATATCTGTATATCTGGTCTGGGTGATATTAGGATATGTTTCATGCAGAAAACATACTGTTTTGAGATGATGATTCCATTGTAGTTGTATCTTTCTCTAGGCACTTTCTGCTTACTCTCCCTCCACCCCAAAAAAGAGTATCTACCACTTCTTTATATGTAGTAACATTCGTTGCTGAGGAGAGTTGTAGCCCTTATATACCGCTGGGTGAAGGTTTGTATAAGTTTCCATGGCTTCACCTGCATCAATGAAATTTAAGCAAAGAAAATTGAGGAAAAGAAAATAGAATAACATCTCCATCAACTTTGGTTTGTTTTATGCGTGAAGTAATTAAGGACGAGAGGAAAAAGTTTAATTTTATCTTCCTTCGTAGTCTGTCTTTTTCATTAACCGAATATGTGTTTGATGATTTTTCTTGTCTTTCAGTTATGACCTTGATTTGAGCTTTGAAGAGTCTATATTTGGAGGCAAGCGAGACATCGAAGTACCCTGTCTCGATGAATGTGATAGTTGTGATGGGACTGGTGCTAAATCTAGCAGATGTGTTAAAGTCTGTTCTGACTGTGGCGGAAGAGGAGGAGTGGTGAAAACACAGAAAACGCCTTTTGGAATCATGTCTCAGGTATTTTCACATACTTGCATGAGAAATTAGTAATTGTCGAATGCCATTGTAGTCACTTCTTTTGTTATTCATCTTCTTTTGATCTTACAATCTAAACTGATTTCTTGTTTGAAATGCTATTTTGTATGTGTTCTTTTCCCCAACTTTTACCGCAAAATTTGCAAGCTTGTATCTTTTGTTGATTAATGGACATGATCACATGGGTGTTTTTGCTGAGGGATTCTCTGTATGAAAACTTTAGACTTTGTTCTATATACAGATTATTTGTTCTCTATGATTGCCTTTGTCCTAAAAGCATAGTCCTACTTCCTTTTTAGCTCATCCCAGAATAGTGTCCACTTATCAAGGGAAGAAAAATCCGAAATTTCTCTTTGCCCATTTTCTTGGTCTTTGTTTTTACTTGGGACAATCATTAAGATGATGGTTCACATCTTAAGATGATACTTTTTTACTTAGTCTGCTTTCAAGGGTATTATGATGATGCTTGAACCTAGCCCTCTTTTGGACACAAACATTAATACCTTTCAATGCTTGTGCCCCATATTAAGATGATGTTTTCTTACTTGGCACAAAAGAGGGCTACTTTTTTTAACTTTATCACCACTGGTTTGTCAATTGTCATGACAAGTTTAATATGACCTTTGTACTATTTCCGGATTAACTCATATGAGGTTACTGTCATTCACCTATGGCAAGTAATGTACACTACTGTTTCAAGATAGTGGAACTTTCAAAGAAATACTATTTTTCTCTGATCACTAAATGGCTTATTTATTCTGCTCAATGTTTTATTTTGTTTAAGCACAAAATAAAAGTTCTCTCTGCACATCCAACCTGTGTGTTATTTTGAACAACTTGCTGCTATCTACTATTTTAGTCTGCTGGTCCTTCTTGACTTGCTTTCTAGATGCTGATTCATGTTTTCAGGTATCTACATGCTTGAAATGTGGAGGTAATGGAAAGATAATAACTGATCATTGTCGAAAATGTGGTGGCCGTGGTCAAGTACAATCAAAACGAAGTATCAAAGTGGTTGTTCCACCTGGAGTTCATGATGGAGCCACGATGCAAGTTCGAGGAGAGGGTAACATTGACAAGAAAAGGTCACCGTTAATTAAAGTTCCTAGTTCATGTGATTTCATGTAGAAACTTAATGCTTTGATCAAATGTGGTCAATTCACAAGAAAATCTGCAGGATATGCAATTTGAACTTTTAGCTTAATTGATCAAATGTGGTCAATTCAGTAACATGCTCCTCTAAGTACATGTTTGATTTGCATGCTCTGCTCAAAATGTTGCCTCTGCTGCTTGTTATTAGTTATAGATATTGGTGTTATGTGGATACTTTCTAGGCTGGGTATTCTCTTCTTTCTGATTTGCTGTTAGTGTTTTCTGTTTGATTCTATGTGTGAAACAAGTGCATTAGATCATGAGAATGCAGAAGATTTTGAGGAAGTTCGAGTCACAAAATGAAGCATATCCTCATTGTAGTAGATATGTAATTATTTAAGAAAAAGTAAGAAGACGTTCAAAGGAACATGCGCTTAGGAGCTAGCTTAGTTGTTTTGTGTGTTAATATGCCCAAACTTCTTGAGGTTTTACCTCTCACCTAGGTTAGAAAGTGTGCGTAACTCAACCTTTTCTGTTCTTTCTCTTATTCTGTTTCTCTTTGCAACTTTTTATGGTTCTTTTGGGGGGTGAGTTGGGTATTCAAATGGCCTCAGAATTATCTTCACATCTTGGCTTTGTCTTCTTTGCAGTAGTATGTCTGGTGACCTCTATTTGGTCATCCATGTTGAAGAAAAACGTGGTATTTGGAGGGATGGTCTCAACCTGTACTCAAAGTTAGATGTTGATTTTACTGAGGCCATTCTGGGGACAGTTAAGAAGGTAATAAAAGCATTGCAAAAAGAGAATTGGTTTTGTCTTCTTTCAAAAAGGCACAATTTAAAGACAATTAAATTTGAATTGATTGCTAGCAACTTTTTAATTCTCCTTTCAGTCGTTCCCTATATTTGTTTCCCTGCCCTCCCCTTCCCTTCCCCCAAACAACTCCCCTTAATGACATTGTATGTTTCTGGCATTTTAATTTAGCTTTGAAGTGCTTGTTGATAGTTCCATGCAGGTATAATACCGACATTAATTCTTAAAAGAATCACATCACCTCAATTATGACTTACGATGGTCTTTGTTTTCCTCATATAGACTCCTGTTTGGACTCCTACAGGTGACTACTGTAGATGGTAGAAAAAATCTTCAGATTCCTCCTGGATGTCAGCCTGGAGAGAAGATTAAAATGTCAAAAATGGGAGTGCCAGACATGAATAGATCTTCAGTGAGAGGAGATCATATTTTCCTGATAAATGTTCAGATCCCGAAGAATCTCAGGTTTGAATTTGTTGGTAGAAGCTTTCAGATACATCCGGATTTCAATTTGATCGGTTTGGATTGGATATGTTGCCACTTCTGTTTTTATGTACAAGTGCGATGAGTTTTCTTTCGTGGTCTCATTGTCTTCTCCTAAAGTTATTTGTGAAAATCTCATCAACACAAGGTCTTATATGAGCCATCAATTCTTTTAAGTGATTAATCAACATAAGAACAACAATTTCGAGGTTGGCATGAAACTGCAATGTTCCCTGTGGTAAATGTGAAAAGTGGTTTAGCTTATGAGACAAAATATATACCTTAGCTTCTTCCTTAAAGGATTACATTGACTAAATTTGTCTTAATCTAATCAATCAGGATTTATCTTATCTGAACAAAAAGGTATGAAAGATGTTTTCATTTGTCAACATTCCTGTTTCAAAGTCTTGAATTATCAACCTTATTTTATGAAGTAACATAGAGTCTGAGTTACACAAGGTAGTAGGGGTAAGGTCTGCGTACACCCCACCCTCCCTGGACCCACTTGTGGAATCACAGTGGGTATGCTGTTATTGTTGTTGTTGTGACATAGAGTCTGAGTTTGATAATTTTCTTGAGCAGGAGTAACATAGTTTCTCACTGAGCATCTTCACTATTTTGTTGCTTTCATCTAAAATACTTCCCTGATGTGTGTCTGTTCAATGATGTGTGCTCCTTCTATGTCAGTGATACAGAGCGTACCTTAGTTGAGAAGTTGGCTTCACTTAGAGCAACATCCAATCATCATTCAGTCTCATCTGGCGGTATATCTTCTTAGTCTTTCTTTCTTTCTTGTAAAGAGTCCGAAATCTTTGCTTGATAAGAGGAATACTTTCAGTCGGATAACCATATCACAAAACAGAAGAAAAAATTCCACTCAGAGTGTGTCGAAGGCATGACCCAAATGAATGTTATGTGAGAAACAATTATGAATACTGGTGTAAGGAAGTATGCAAAGAAGTGAACATGCTAAACGAATTTTAGTACCAACAACTTCTGGTTCTAGCGAAGCCTTTAGCTCTCTCTCACATGTAATTTACTTACACCTCATCCACTCCCTTGAAAGGTAGACCGTTCTCTAAAACCCTCCCCTTAATCTTGTAGATTATTATTTTCTTCAACGAACAATCTTGTAGATAAAACAGTGATGAATTATCAGAAGGAATTACAACTGGCAAGCTTGAATCAGTGTGGTCTACCATTTGAACCTGAAAATAGGGAACCATGCTAGATTGAATCCTCTAGAAATAATGTCAAATGTGACATCAAGAAGCAAACTAGCCTCATTTCTTTAACACTCAAGTATGCAATGTGCCCAAGCATGCCATCAACCCTTGCCTTTTATGTCGTTAGATGCATTTAAGTTGCCAAAGTAATTTATTTCTAGTATGTCACATTACACCATGTTTATTAGTTTCTTTATTCTTTACCTTTTAATTTTATCAAAAGGGATACCAAGAAATAATCTGGATGGGGATGTTGCTTCTGCAGGTGAAAGGGGAGGTGTTGCACGTTTGTGGAAACCGATCAAAGACTTTCTGAGGTGCATTATGTGCTGCAATCATCTCATTTTAAGATTATGAAATGCCAACTTATTTTTGAAAACTTAATTAGTTTCTCCTTATTACTCTGCTGATCTCATATTTATGAATCGACATACATGAAAAGAAAGAAGAAAACATAAAAGCAACTAGATGAGAATCAAGTCCAGTTGAAGCTATCGAAACTTAAGAAGGAATATCAAAATCTATTCCACTCAGAGTTTTATGGAATATTTTGCATACCGAAAATTTACCCTTGTCTGTATTTTTATTTGTTTGCTTATGTTCATTTGTCCACTTTGTAGGAGTGGACGAACTGGTAGAAAATTTGCATCAATTAGCACAGAGACGACAGCTTTACGCAGTTTAAACAGACCGTTACCGAATTTTCCTCTAATTACATCACTTTCTGCTGTTTTACTTGGAACATGTATTTTAGCCTTTGTGAAAGTTTGTTACAGTAAAATTTTGCTCCAGAAACGATTAGTAAAACCAAATTTTGTTCTTCACAGGGAAATTAAAGAGCAATAGTTGCGATATCGTACATGTATTTTTGCTTATCCCTGTGTCACTGTCTCCTGTCCATTTCTTACCTCTCTTTTTTTTCTTTTGTACTTATCAAGGATTATGATGTGTTTAACCAATAACTAATTAATTAGTTTTTCTAATCTAGGATTTTGTTCTAGTGGACAGTACATAAAAAGGGGTTCCATGTATTATGTGCACTGGATGAGTGTGGCCGACAGTGAATAGAAACAAAAGCTGCGGTTCCAACTCAAAAAAAATAGTATAGCCTTACTGTAAAGTTTAATCTTAACAGCTTATCCATATGATTAAAGTAAAAGTAACACAAGAAGTAATAATAATGAGAAGTGAAGAAAGGCACACACACTAGAAAAGTAACAGCTTGACACAGTTGTCTGTACAAAGGTGAGACTGTTATCAAGATTTGACAAATTGGAGTCAGAGAAGGATGATGCGTATGTTAATTTATTTCTATTTTGTGAAAATAAAATAGACTGTTTTCGATAGATCCTTAGTTGATATAGAACATGTCAAAATCAATAGGAAAGGTTTGGCTAATTTATTCTCATTATATACATTTACTTCTTTGATAAAGTGTCTTATCCTAATTTATTATCACCTAAGTCCTAAACTTTTGTTCCTCATTATTAGCTTTATTAAAATCCACCTCTATCTTTGGTTGGTAACTAAGATACTTTCATCTAATCCAATCAATTTCTTTTTCCTTTTGTTACCTAAGAATTCAATTAAGTAGGATTCTTCCCATTAATATAAAACATTAGCTAACTCAAAAATCTTTATATCTTCAATTTTTTTCATTTGTAACAACTCCTTAGAAAATGTTTTATGTGTTTGGTAGCAGAATTTTCAATTTTTTCATGTTTGGTTGATCAAAATTTTAAAAATACTTATTTCGATTAAAACAAGAAAAATGACTTCTCTTATAGCAATATGAAATACAAGCTCTACAAATAGTATTACACGCTAATTGTCTAATCTCACTCTCCTCCGACACACCCCCAAACCACATAAGCCCACATTTCCACCGTCCCACACCCCTAGCTCCATGCTAATTTCAATAACGTTCGTCTAGATTATATCCAAATATCTCTGTGAATATTTTCTACGTATTTATCAAACAAACAAACAAAAAAAATAAAAAAAAAATTAAAACAAACTTTTTTTAAATACCAAAGACATCTATAAGTGTTTGGAAAAATTTGTTGATGCCATAGAGCTATTAATATAATGGCACTTTAGTTTATGTCAACTTTATTCACCTGCATCATGCAATTATGAAAATTTAATGTACATGATTCATTTCTCTAACTATATAATCATGCTGCCATCCCATTATTCCCATCCCAAAAAATAAAATGGCCCCACCCCAACCCAAAAAAAGGCCAAAAAACAAACAAAAGGTGTGCTGTTATAAGAAAGAAAAAAAAAAGGAAATGATGGATAGATACTGTCTAGCTACTACATTAATGTCATCAATAACAGTTGTATTTCCAAAGGGGGAAAATATATATGAAGAAATGGAAAATACAGAATTCCCTAATCTTCTCTTTTACTGATTTTTGGTCAAATGTTATTTGGTAGCTAATAGAGTGGCTTGAAATTAAAACTTTAACATGCTAAGTAGTTGCTCCCTCCATTTTATATCAGTTGATTGTTTTTCTTTTTACACATATATTTAAATTAAGAAATTATAAATAAGAAACTAATTTTATTAATGCACCCCTTAAATACTTCTTAAAATTTTTATAAACAAATGCGAACACTTTAAAAAAGAATTAACTGCAAGAGTAATATAGAAAAAAATTAATAAACATTTTTTTGATTTAGTAAAATGGACAACTAATACTCCTTTCGCCTATTTTTAGTTGTCATGTTGCAATTTTCAAAAGTCAATTTGACTAATTTTCAAAGTTAAATTAGATTACATTAATTCATTTTTTTAATAAAAAAATTTAGATATTCAAAAACTATACAAAAAGTACTATAAATTGCAAATTTTTTTGCATATCATATTATGAAAAAATACATCATAAAATGTTAGTCTAAGTTCTTGTCATTTGACTCTAAAAAAGGAAATCATGACAACTAAAACTAGACGGAAAGAATATGATACAACTATTTTTAATAAGATGAACAATTAATAGAAGATAGAGGGAGTACTATATATAGCCATTTATCAATAAAGGATTTTTTTGATACAACTGAAAATATACTTTAATTTCCATATTTGACTAACTTTCTTAGTAAAGGTAAAAAAATAGAGTCAAATTACATAATTAGCAATCTTGATTATGTCAAAATTACAATTATATTTTGAGACGACCAAAAATAATTACTAATATTTTCTTCAATAATATGTAATACTCCCCTGTTCCTTTTTATTAGTTTAATTTGACTTTTTACTTGTTCGCTTTTATTTATCATTTTTGATAAATAAAAAAAAGACAATATTTTTTTTACCTATTATATCCTCAATTTATTTAGAATCTCTTTAATGAGTAAATTAATTTTAAAATTTTATTAATTAATAGAGATAAAATAGTAAATTCGCTATGTGAATTATTATTATCCTAATAGATATTCCAAGTAAAAAAATAAACAAATAAATAGGGATAGATGGAGTAAAGAAATATAATAAATAATTTGAGACTAATTAAATATAGATGAAAATTCAATGATTTAAAAAATGACACGACCGGGGTCAACTATCCTCAATTTTTTTCTTCTGTACTACATATATAAAGTTCGACACAATAATAATATATATAAATAATTAATTTAAAATAATAGAAGTAAGTAATATTTAAATATTTTCCTTATTGAATAATTAGTTCATTATCCTGCTGAGATAAGTTAGTAAGATGAGACAGTTGAAGAATAATGTCGCAGTTAGGTGAAGTCTTCATTAATTGCTCCCACTAACTAA